>VMDO01010993.1:0-68972 GCA_007922755.1 Pedetes capensis
ACTTGCATTTATTCCCTTCTCAATCATTCATTTCACTAGGATATTTTTGATATCCCCTACAATTAATTTTATTACTTTTTCTTTTAAAAAATAAATAATTTTAAAAAGACATTCAGAAAAAGGAACAAAACTATTTTTTATTTACCTGCATATTTACCATTTCTAGTGCCCTTCATTCCATGGCAGAAGTCTGAATTTTTATCTAGTGTCATGTTAATTCAGACTAAGGAATTTCCTTTATGATTTCTCATGGTAAATATCTACTAATAAAACAAATTATCCCTGTCATTTTTCTTTCTCTTTTTTTTTCTCATTACATTTTACATTAATGGGTCTCAACTTTCTTTGATGGATTTTTATTCAATTTTTTTTATTGAAAAGTACTGATTTTAAACTAATCACTTAAGATTAAAATTATCTCACACAAAACAAACAAATGTTCAACAAGACATTCTCCTTTCCTCCTGCAGGTATCCTTATCTTTTTCCCCTAGCCAGTATCTCACTACCAGAGTCCTCTCGACCAGCATGACCAGGGATTCTGCAGTAGGCTCTTAACTTGTCTTTTTATTACTATTCTCATTTTTCCTGCTCTCTGTTCTTTACATTTCTACCAGAATCATACATTCAAAATGGTACCCTGATGTTGGGGATTTTTAAAATAATATTTCCCAGCTAGGGTCCCTCATGACAGCTTGAGGGGCTGACCCCTAGCTGACCCCAGGGCTCATCTCACTCACTCAAAACAGCCCCTCCCATTGAGTGAGCAAAGATGGCCACTGGCCAGCTTGACCAGCCTTAACTGCCTTAATTTTGATTGGCTCCCCTCACCACCTTGCAGGTAATAACTGTCTCCACTTGGCAGTTATGTCCGTTTGCTCCCTGTACCTGCCAGCTGTGTGCCCTGATTGGCTGAACCCCACCATGTGACCCCTCCAGGACCCTATAAAAGCAGGGCTCCTGGACCCCATATCTCTCCTTTGATCCTCACCTCTCTGACCATCTCCTGAACCTCATCACCTGGACCAGCGCTCCCTACTCCAGCAAGACCATCTAGCAAGCCCGCGAGATCAAGCCCAGGGGCCCCGAAGAGGCCGAAGGCATCTAGCAAGCCACGAAGAGCCTCCCAACTCCTCCCACCCTTGGGAAGGAGGGGGGTAAAGAAGGCAAGCCCGAGAGTCAAGACTATCAGACCTCAACTGAACACCAGCAGCTGTGGCTGTGCCTTTAAGGCTGAGCTGTGCCAGCACTTAGCCTGCAGCATTCCATGCTGCAGGCCTAGAGCCAGCACTTAAAGGGATAGAGCCTTGCTCTATAGGGGCTGCTTGCTCCTTGCTCTCCATAAGGGGAGCACCCCAATAAACCTTACCTGTCTTTCTCCAACCATCTGAAGGTCTTCCGAGGTCCTTCTTTCCTGACATCGGCCACGTGTTTATGTTGAGGGTTTGGCCCTAGCTTTAGCCGGGCTAGAGCTAAAACCCCGACACCCTGATAGTCTAAGTTTCTCCTTAAAATTTCCAATGGCTCTTAGTATCTTTCATGATAAATGAAAAACTCTTAAGTTTAACATTAAAAAATTCTTCCTTGTGAAGTGCTGATGATGGGAGAAGACAGGAGGGGGAGGGGGGAAGAATGAGAGAGAGGTTGACCTCAAAGTAAACAGCCCAACTTTAATAGTTCGGGAAATAATAATACCAACAATACCAAAGGATGGCTATACTGCAAACAGACTAGATTATTCATGTTATACTGCTGACTATGTAAAAAGATAGATCACTATAGAAAGAAGTTTGGACTTAAATCATAATTGGGATACATGGGTACAGAAAAATATTCCCACAAAAAGACATGTAAGTAGAAGGGAGGCCATTGGTGGGGCGATAGGAGATGGGGGAGAACAGGCACAAGAGGGTAAGGGGGAAGTTATGTGTGCAATATACAATGAAACGTGTATATGGAAATGTCACAATGAAATACATGTCAGAATGAAACACATTAAGTTGTACATTAAAAATTTCCAATTAAAAAAATTCTTCCTTGTCTGGCTTATGCCTACTTCTCCATTACTACTACTACTACTACTACTACTACTACTACTACTACTACTATTCTTATTCTTATTATTATTATTATATAATTCTATGGTCTGCACTCCATTATAGTGCCAAACCGAACTCCTTTACATCCCTAGAATTCCATCTATAATTTACTTTTAGCTATTTATTTTCAGCAACTCTAAAGGCAGTGATTTTGGTACACAGAATAGAAGAAAACAAGAGAAAGTTAGATTTTCAGTCAAAGGTACAAACTACTATCTATAATATACAGCAGATTTCTTTCAAAGAAGTTCACCAAAATTTCTCTTTACCTAAATTTGTCTCCTTCAAAACTGAGAAGTTCTTGCAATTCAGAGACCAAGTCTTGACCTGCTGTTAATGGTTACCCCTAATAATATTCTCCATTTGTTATTTGCCACATCCACTGCCACTACACATATTAACAAACTTAGGTTACACAGAGGTGGTAGGCACCATTTAATGTTAGGTTTCTATGACCATAAAATCTGCAAGTATCTTATTGAAGGTCCTGGAATACCAGAGCACTTTCTTTTTTCATGCTGCAAACTGTTGTTAACCTGGACAGTTGTCAATCCAATCTTACTTTTATTGATAAACATGAATCATAAAGGCAGAATCTAATGTAAGTATTTTTGCTGTCTGTTTTAAAATAAAACTCTTTTACTCCATCAATATTCCAGCTCTCTTTTCTGTAACATTTTATTGATAATCATTTCTTATGAGGGAGAATAAAAATTCTTTGTAATAAAATTAATGCCTAGTATTTGTAAGATGTTACAAGACATTTGCAATAAGAACAAATACCTTATAAACTACTTTTAGTTCCTTGTAGAAATGTATAATATGAAGTCAAGTCATTACTGGTTGAAATGTGTTTTCCACAAGTCCCACAAGTTGTTTTAAACAGAATCTCATGATAACAGTTTGTTCAGCCAAGATTAACATAAGCCCATATACACATTTGTAGAAAACTGAAACCTAACTGCTTAGAGAAATAAGGACATATTTTAGATTAAAATGCCAAAAATCTAATTTTCTTAATAATTAGTTTCAAAAATGACATCTTCTAGAAAAAAATGTACTTAAAAACACCTCTCTGCCCTTATGTTACATCTATTATACCAGATCTTGAGTCAAATAAATGGGCAAAAACAAGAAAAGCAACTAACTTCAATAGTTAAAAGTCATAATTTTTTCTTGTTGACATATGGGGTTAGTTGTCTTAAAGGTCATTAGCCACGTGGTCTGCAGATAAATCTCACAAGTGTTGCTGTTCAACTTGGCAGCACTTTAAAATATTAGAAAGCTCTGAGTGAAATTCTCAGTTTCTATGAAACTCAGTACTTTAAAATTTAAACCTATAATAATTAGCCATGTTTTTATTTTGTAACATCAGACAATAGCAACTTCTGGCTGTTTACTTTCCTAAACCACAGCTACAAATATCCTTTCCTTGTTCTAGTGAAACATGTCCATTTATATATAACAGATAAAAATTTAATGTGTATATGTGATTTTTACTGGGACTTTGGGAGAATGAAAGGAAAGGCTTGGGAAATTTACTCCTTACATTTTTTTTTAATTCAAAAGACTAAAGAAAAAAGAGACTACAAGGCTACAAATTTTAACAAAACATTTTAGAGATGAATATAAGGCAAGGACTAGCTGAAAGTTATTATAATTTCATAGGCTGTGTGATTTTTTTTTTTTTTTCAGTGCTAAGGATCAAACCCAGGGCCTTTCACATGCATGCCAGCCTTTCAGTCACTGAGCTACATCCCCAGCCCTTGCATGGGAAACTTAAACCATAATATATAGTAAATGAATTAAAACCTTTAAAAGGTGTTATTTGCTGAAGGAAAGAAGGAATGTTAGTAATAGACCAATTGTTAGACTTAAACCATCAGGCTAAAACATGTTAGAGTCTGAAATTCTTACTCCATTCCAACTTGGTGTAAATTTTTAGATACATAGTATTTTAGTTTCTTAGGTCTAGGTGATAGTCTCTTTTCTTTCTAAATTCCCAGAGCCTGTTTATTCTTTAACATCATGGTCATATATCATTCAGTCTTTCATGTGGACAGTCATATTCTTATCTATTGTTGTTGTTGTTGTTGTTAGGTGCCATTGAGTTGGTATCTGACACATAGCGACCCTCTGTACAACAGGGGAAACACTATTGTCAGTGCTTCTCTGCTGTTCATAGGGTTTTCAATGGCAGATTGATTTTTGGGAGGGGGTTCCCAGGTCCTTCTCCCATTCTTATTTATAGTGTTCATTTATACTGCCTTGTGGCTATTCCTGCACAACTGTCCAAAGAGTGATTTGATTCTTAAGATTTTTAGGAAAGAAACCTTTAATAATTTGTATGTCCCCAGATACCTATCACAGTACAGGTACTTCAAAATTCACTAAAACCTCTTAGGTAAACATAGATAGTTGAACATATGTGTTCCTTTTTTCTCGCTCTCAAGTTTCCAGCAAAATTACAGAAAGGAATAAAACAGTTACTGATTTGTGCAAGGTAAGACAAGGAGAACGGGAATGTTATGTTTGGAGGTTTGGATATAGTTTACGTGTACAACAAGTGTCCATGTGATAGGAGGCTTGGTTTTCATGGTGGCACTACTGGGAAGTGGTGGAACCCTTTAAGAAGTGAGATCTAGTGGGAGGCCCTTAGGTCATCGGGAATGTGCTTGTGGAGGGTAGTTCTCATGTGATTCTTTGAGTTCTCAAAAGAAGGGTGCTATAAAAGCAGCAAGCTGGCCCCATCAAACTGTCTGTTTCTGATTCAAGATGTTATCACTTGTTTGTTCTCGTTATTGCTATCTGTGCCATGAGATGATGCAGATGGGGACCCCTCAACATAAAGCCTGTGCTATTCCATTTGGACTTTTGTTCCTTTATAAGTACGTTTTGTAAGGTATTTTGTTATAATGAGGAAAGGAACAGAAGACAACAGTGGACAAGAGAGATTTTAAAAATGTGGGAATAAGGAAAGTGGGTGGAAGAAACAATAAAGCAGGGGAAGATGAATCTTAGAAGCAAACAGATAATAAGGGGTGCATCTATTCATTTGTCAAAACATGGCAAGGCTCAGGCCCTACAGGTACAAGTTATCCAGAAGGAAAGGTAAGATGGGGACTAAAAATAAAAGAATTGATTTAAAATATAAATGGATATAAGATATGAATTAGAAAAAATTAACTATGAAGACCCCAAACCTGTGGTTGATAAGAACAAAGATGGATGGGGATAAGTTGGGTAAATTAAAACAGAATAGATGAAATAAAAGTGTACAGTGAATGACAGAACACATCTCTATCCTCCCTTGCTCCTGTAAAATCAAGTCAGTTTATCCCTGAGGCAGGGACCTGGAGGATCTTTCTTTGAGGAAATTGAAGAGCCTACAGGAAAATAACCACAGATACTGACATTTTGGAAGGCAGTTATGCTCACCACTAGAACACTAACACAATATTAACATCTCGTAGACCCCCAAAAAAAGACTAGCTGGCCACCCACATTCTCGAAAAGACTCTTGCCCTCTCATGCAGTTTCCTATGAGTTTTATAGTATGTCAGTCTCAAACATGAATGAACCATCAAAGACAATATGACACTAAGAGAATTTCCCTAACATGAAAGGAATCAAAATAAAGAAAAAGAACTTGATAAAACTAGAAAGAACCCAGGTGTCAGAAGGAAACTTTAATAACAAAATTATTTAACAAATTTAATAACAAAATTATAATTCACACTCTCAAAGAGATGAAATGATGCTATTATCATGAAATAAGAACTGGATCCTTAAAAAGTAAATGAAAAATTAAGAACAAAGTCTTATAAAATAAAAACACTATACTTCCAATAAAAAATTCAGTGTACTAGTATATATATATATAAAGTCAAGGAAATATTTCAGAAAATAGAATGACAGGTAAAAAGAAAGGATAAAAAATGAAAGATAAATCCAACAGTTTTATAATGGATGAGAACACCCCCCCATCCATCTAGATGAATATTAGCTGATTCAGAAAGATAAGATGGAGAAAATGGAACAAAAGTTCTGAAGGAAATAAGACAGGAAATTTTTGATTAATGGAGGTTATGAATTTCTAGATCGGAAGAGCCCTCTGAGAAACTAGGGAAATGAATGTAAAAGAAGAAAGTAAGATAGACCCAAACTAAAGTATACCATTATGAAATTCAGACCATTGGGATAAGAAAATCCTAAAAATTTCCACATTATATAACAAAAAATTACATATGAAAGAATGAGATAAGAATGACATCAGATTTTTCAGTAGCTATCAGAAGGAGGAATGTCTTAAAAACTGATGAAAATGATTTTCAAACCCCAGACTTTCCACAAATTGTAAAGAAGTTATGAGGACAGCATAATATTATATTTGGACACATAAGATCTCAAAACCTACACCTTCCATGCTATTTTTTTTTTTTTTTGGTTGTTATTAGGTGCTATGGAGTTGGGTATGACTAATAGCAACCCTCATGTGGTTTTCAATGGCTGTTGTTTGGGGATTGTTTCAGAAGTGAGCTGCCATGTCCTTCTCCCATTTTTGTAGGGCTGGGAATCAAACCGGGGGCCCCAGAGTGCACAGAGCAAGCAATCTACTAAAATGAGTGGTTAATCAAGAAAAGAAGACACAAAATCTGGAAATAAGAGATCCAACCAGAGAGGTCCCCAAGCAGTCCCCAAGAAGATGGAAAAAGCAAGTGCTAGGACAGAGCCACATGGCAAACAAATCCAGGGAGCAAGGAGTGAAGAGGGGCCAGAGAGACTTCAGGAAAACCATGAAACTAAAACTGAAAGGTATTTTTAAAAATAGGTTTCACTGTGTGGAAATGTGAAAGAAAAAAAAGCCTATTGTAATCTGTGAAAAAATTGGCAATGGATAAAAAAATCTTAAAATATTTTTTAAAAGTCAGTAAATTATTAACTCCAGGGGAAAATGAAATTTGCCTAAGAAAATATCATAGAATGTGGTCTGGCTGAAAACTAAATACTGACTTAATAAAAATATATGATACTCTTTAAAATTTTATGGTATGGAGAAAGAGAAATCAGGGTAACAGAGCTATTGTCTTCAAATATGAGAAAGTTAAGAGCCTAAGTTGATACATTCAGACAGATTTGGTGTGCTGTTTTTCACTATGAAGTTGTTGTTGTTGTTAGGTGCCATCGAGTGGGTATCCGACTCATAGCGACCCTCTGTACAACAAGGGGAAACAGTATTGTCAGTGCTTCTCTGCTGTTCGTAGGGTTTTCAATGGCAGATTGATTTTTGGGAGGGGGTTGCCAGGTCCTTCTCCCAAGCCTACAGCACCTGGTGTTCCCATGCGGTCTCCCATCCAGGTACTAACCAGGCCCGACCTTGCTTAGCTTTCCAGATCTGACGGGATCGGATTCCACAGGGCTACAGCTGCAGGCTACTGTGAAGTTAACTGCCACCAAAATAAGCCACAACACTGAAAATGACTATTTCTGGTAACATAATAGGTTGAAGGGGCTGTTGTTTCTTTTAAATTCTGTGCATGTATTACTTGGGTAAATATAAAAGGTAACAATTCATTATTGGATGTTACTTTAGTTACAACAAGAGGATTCAGTCCGTTTTACCTTGTATAAAAGGTCCAAAGATCTCTAATATCCTAAAAAAGATGCATGAAGAAAAGAGAGTAGTATTTCTCTTTTCACCCTGAATACTGTCTGGAGTACAAACTTGAAGTGTGTGCTTTTTAGCTCAGTTGGTAGTCTGCTGCTCTGCGCTCTCTGAGGCCCTGATTCAATCACCAGCACCTCAAAAACCAACCAACCAACCAACAACAACAACAACAACAACAAAAAAAAAAAAAAAAAAAAAGGGAGAAGGATATGGCAACCCCCTTCCCCCAACAATCCCCAGTCACTCATTGAAAAATCCTATGAGGGTCCCTATGACTCGTACCCAACTCCAGGACACCTAACAACAGCAAATGATCTCAAAGATTAGACCAAAGAGAAGACCCTTTTTCCTTCCAAATACTCCCTGGAAAGGCAGCATAGATGTTTTCAGAGGCAACAGTCAGGGACCCTGTTGGGAGGGATTCTTGTTTCTGTCTTCTATAGTTTTTCGCTGAAGAAGATATTCTAATTGGCTCCTCCCCCAGCAAGCAGGAAGGGTTTCCTTATTGGTGGGCTTGAAAGAGAGAGGAACTGGGCCCTCATTGTGCTGCTCCTTCCCCTCTTCTTGAGCTGAGTACGCTTCTCTAAGAAGGTGTGGGCTGAAAACTTCTGCATGCTGTATCACATAGTCTCTTGTCTGAAAGCTCCCCAAAGTACTGGCAGTGACTATGTGGGATCAGTCTGCCCAGTTCTGCAACTCACAATTAAAAAGCCCATTGTTGCCCCATACCTCTACTGGAGACTTCAGTAGTGTCAGAGGTAGCTTTTTGATTCCACTAGCCAATTATCCCTTTGTCTTTAATCATTTATGGTGCGGAATTTGATTTAACATCAAGTCTAGCAGGTATCTGACTATTGTACCTTCAGTTTTCTCAGTTCTCCTGTGGGATTTTTCTGTGGTCATTTTAATGGCAGCATATAAATTGTTGTATACGTCCAGTTGGGTCTAATTCATAGAAACCCTATGTACAATAGAATGAAACAGTACCTGATAATGTGCTGTGCACATGATCTTTTTGTATTTGAGCTCAATGTTGTAGCCACTATGTTTCTTCTCATTTTGAGTCATGCCACATCGGCAAGAAGGGGTCCCAGGAGCTTTACTCCATTCCTGTCACTAGGGTCAACTATACTTTGAGGAGGCAGCTCTTCCCTACTCATCTCTTGAATGCCTTCCAGCCTTAGCGGCTCATTTTCCAGCACTATATTTGATAGTGCTTCACTGCTATTCATAGGGTTTTCAATGGCTAATTGTGGAGAAGGGCTGGGATTTAGCTCAGTTGGTAGAGCGCTGTGCTGCAGTCTCTGAGGTCCCAAGTTTCATTCCCAGCACTGCAAAATGGGAGAAGGATGTGGCAACCCACTCCCAAGGCAATCCCAAAACAATCTGCCATTGAAAACCCTATGAGGGTCGCTATGAGTCAGACACGACTCGACAGCACCCAACAACAACAACAACAAATTGTGGAAAGGGCTGCTAGGTCCTTCTCCTTAGTCTCTCTTAATCTGGAAGTTCAGCTGAATGGTGTCCACGTAAGTGGCCCTGCTGGTATCTGAAATACCAGTAGCATAGCTTTCAGCATCACAGCAACACACAAGCCCCCACAGTATGGCAAACTGACAGACACATGGGAGACCATATAAATAGCCTTGTAAGTTCTGAATTTCATGGCTTTATAGAAAGTTCTCCTTTGCATTATTGGTGTAATAAGTCAACTCCTTAAGGAGAAAAATGAAGTTGTTGTTAGGTACCGTCGAATTGGTATCCGACTCATAGCGACCCTCATAGGGTTTTCAATGGCTGACTGTTTCAGGATTGCCTTAGGAGTGGATTGCCAGGCCCTTCTCCCATTTTTGGGGTGCTGGGAATCGAACTCAGGACCTCAGAGACTGCAGCACAGTGCTCTACCAACTGAGCTAAATCCCAGCCCTTGAAAAGTGAAGAGAAAAAATTTAATTTTCCTTATTAGCTAGTTACCAACATTGAAAATGTAAGTAGAATTTGCTGGTTCAATAGGAGAATAAAACTTAAACTTTGTTTTCTAGGAAAACATGGGATGTTATGAAGATGGCCATTCAATAAAGTGGAAGGTTAATGGAAGTTACATATATTTTCCTCACTGTATCCCAAGAGAATGAAATCACCTCACTTTAGGAAATTGATTAACATAACACATGTGCCCTGTAACATATCATTTACTGAGCATCTTCTGTGTGCCAGGCACTATTTTAATGCTATAGATGCAAGAATGAACAAAAGAGACAAAAATCAGTAGAAATTACTGTCCAGTGGGCAAGACAGGTAAAGAACCATAAATAGCTAACATGTACAGAGTGTTAGAAGATAATGAATGATATGGGGGACAAATAGAGTAGGAAAAGTGAATATGGAATGTTAAGATTAGGGATAAGAATTACACTTGTAAAACAATGTCATTTGAGGAAAGACTTGGAGGATATGAGGTGGCAACTCGTGTTTTTTAGGACACGAGCAATTTCATAAAATATGTACATAACAGAAAGAACCAACTTATTTGTTTTTCTTAGTTCTGCTTCTATTTCCATACTGAAAATTTCTGACTACTACCAGAAGTTATATATTGTTTACTTTTTTATGGTTTGTCTTCTCCATTAAAATAGAAAGACTATGGAAGTATGGAACTTGATTTGTGTTTGTCTTATTCCTTGCTGTCCAGTGCTTAGAAAGTTCCTGATTCATAGTAGATATGAATGGATATTTACTTGTTAAATGTATCAGTATATAGTTACATATTTTAATTACTTTGTGATTTTACTATTGTAAATAATGTTGTTGTTAGGTGCCCTTGAGTCATGTCAGATTCATAGCAACCCTATACAGGGTTTTCCATGGTGATTGTTTTGGGAAATGTTTCAGGAGTGGGCTACCAGGTCCTTCTCCCATTTTTTTGCTGTGCTGGGACTTGAACCTAGGGCCTCAGAGTGTGTAGAGGAAGTACTCTACCAACCGAGCTAAACCTTAGCCCCATTATAAATACTAGAACAAGAAAATTATTGTACATATTTGCGTACATTTTTTTGATTGGTTTAGTACAAATCCTTATGAGGTGAATTTCTAAGTCAAATTATACAATGTGGTTTGTAATGGATGGTTTGATGTTCTCTTGAATGATTGTACCAACGTACAAGCCCATTAGTTGTGTATGCATGTGTCCATTCTAGTAATCTTTTTCAAAATTGTATTTTAATATTTTTAAAAATCTTTTTAAATTTAGTAGGTGGAAACTATAATTTTTATTTTTAATATATATTTCTTTGATTATATAGGAGGTTTAAGGATTTAATTTGTATAATTTAAGTTGTTTTTACTGTTAGATTTTGTATTTTAACTTAGAATATGGTCTGTGTTGATGAATGTTCCATGTGCTTTTGAAAATCACATGCATTTGCCTGTTATTGTATAAGGTATTATATAAATATGGTGAGACCAAATTGCTAATAGGTCTTCTATATCCTTATCAATTCTTTGTCTACTTGTTCCTTCAATTAATGAGAACATAGTATTGTAGTCTCCAACTACAAGTGTGAATTCATCCATTTCCTCTTTTATTTCAATTAGTTTTGTCTGATATCTTTTTGGGGCTCTATTGTCCAGTGTATGAATATTTTGGATTATTATGTTGTCTCAAAGAATTGACCTCTTTATTATTAATTAATGTTTCTCTTCATTTCTGGCAATATATCTGCTTTGTCTAACAATATAGGTACTTAGATTTTTAAAAACATTTGTATGATATATATTCCATCCTTTTAGTTTTATTACATCATTAGCTTTGTATTTAAAGCGAGTATCTTACAAAATGCCTGCAGCTATAGCCCTGTGGCATCCGATCCCGTCAGATCTGGGAAGCTAAGCAGGGTCGGGCCTGGTTAGTACCTGGATGGGAGACCGCCTGGGAACACCAGAAGGTATAGGCTTGGGAGAAGGACCTGGAAACTCCCTCCCAAAAATCAATCTGCCATTGAAAACCCTATGAACAGCAGAGAAGCACTGACAATAGTGTTTCCCCTGTTGTACAGAGGGTCGCTATGAGTCGGATACCGACTTGATGGCACCTAACAACAACAACAATCTTACAAACACCATTAAGTTATTTTGTGCTCTTTTATACAAGTTAATTTGTCCTTAAAGTGATGTATCTGATTATTTACATTTCACATAATTATTGAGAGGATTAACTAAAATCACCTATGTTGCCAGCTGTTTTCTCTGTTACTTTCTATTTCTTTTCTTTTTTTCCTGCCTTATTTTGGCTTGAGCATTTCTTATTCTATTTTTTAAACCATTATTGCCTTATTATTTATTTTTCATAAAATTTCTAATGGTTTCCCCTAGCATTTATGTTGTTCATCTGTCAAAAGCCTATATTATTGTACTTTACTCATCTTGCAAGGACCTTACATCAGTGTAGTCCCAATTCTTTACTCTCACTATGTTACTCTCATGCATTTTATTTTATCTATGCTATAAACAGGGGCTAGGATTCAGCTCAGTTGGTAGAGCGCCGCTCTGTAATCTCTGAGGTCCTGAGTTAGATTCCCAACACCAAATAAATGGGAGAAGAACATGGTAAACCACTACTAAGGCAATCCCGAAATAATCAGCCACTGAAAACCCTGTAAGGGTTGCTATGAGTCGGACACAACTCGATGGCACACAACAACAACATGCTATAGGCAGGCAATGCCTGTAGCCATACTGTAGTAGCGTATGAAGATCCTTTCAGATCTCAGAAGCTAAGCAGAGTCGGGCCTGGTTAGTACTTGGATGTCAGACCACCTGGGAACACTAGGTGCTGTAGGATTGGGAGAAGGACCCAGCAATCCACTTCCAAAAAACAATCTGCCACTGAAAACTCTATGAGTAGCAGAAAAGCACTAACAATAGTGTTTCACCTGTTGTAGATATGGTCGCTATGATTTGGACACCAACTCAATGGCACCTAACAACAACAACATAAGCAGACAGTACTTGCTACTATTTTTGCTTTGTTGTTGTTGTTAGGTGTTATCATGTTGGGTCCAACTCATAGTGACCCTCATAGGGTTTTCAGTGGCTGATTGTTTTGGGATTGCTTTGGGAGTGGATTGCCCAATCCTTCTCTCATTTTTTGAGGTGCTGGGGATTGAACTGAGGGCCTCACAGAGTGCAGAGCAGAACTCTACCAACTTAGCTAAACCCTAGTCTACTTTTGCTTTAAGCAGTCAGTTACCTTTTAGAATAATTAAATATAAGAAAAATCAATTTTATATTTATAGTCATTACCTCATTTCTAGTGTGCTGCATTTCTTTCTGTAGATCCAAGGTTCTGACTGCTATCACATACATGCCTTCTGCCTGAAGAACTTACTTAGACATCTCTAGTTATATTTGGTATAGCACATCTCTGCTGGAATTCTCATGGAGTTTATTTGTCCGTGGAAGGTTTTCTTTCTTTTTTACTTTCAGAAGATATTTTATTGGGTATAGAATTGTGGGTTAACAGCTTTTCTTTCTGATTCTTGTAAGATGCCACTCAAATTTTTCTTCTTTGCATTGTTTCTCATAAGAAAACTACTGTAATTCTTACCTGTGTTCTATACATAATATATCTTTCTTCTCTCTTTGGCTGCATTCAAGATTTTCTTTTTGTGCTTGGTTTTCTACAGTTTGACAGTTTGAATATGATATGTCTGGTTGTTTTCTTTTATATTTTTGTATTTGTCCTGCCTGATGTTCTCTGAGCTCGTGAATCTGTAGTTTTGAGTTTGTTATTAATTTTAGAAAATTCTCAGCCACTCTTTCTTCAAAAATTCTTTTATTTTTCTGCCCTGTTTTCTCTCTTCCCATTCTGACATTTCAATTACACATTGATAAACTATATGATTTTACCCCATGGTTTTTGGGTGCTCTGTTCATTTTGTTTCAACCATTTTTCCCTTTTTGTTTCCTGTGATTAATTTATATTAATTTATCTTGTTAAGTTCCGTGGCGTCTTGTTTGATTATAGCGACCCTCATATGGTTTTCAATGGCTGATTGTTTTGGGATTGCCTTGGGAGTGTATTGCCACATCCTTCTCCCATTTTTGGAGTACTGGGAATCAAACTCAGAGACTGCAGAGCAGCCCTCTACCAACTGAGCTAAATCCCAGCCCATTGTTGTTGTTAGGTGCCCTCAAGTCTGTGTCCAACTCATAGCAACCCTACATACAACACATGAAACACTATTGCTGTGCTTCTCTGCCCTACATAGGTTTTCAGTGGTTGCTTGTTTTGGGGGAGTGGGTTGCCAGGTCCTTCTCCCAAGCCTACAGCACCTGGTGTTCCCAGGGGATTTCCCATCCAAGTACTAACCAGGTCTGACCCTACTTAGCATCAGAGATCTAATGGGATCATTTGCCACAGTGGTATGGCTGCAGGCAATTTATCTTAAATCTTGCTTATTTTTTTGCTGAGTTAAGTCTGTTGTTTAGCTTATTGGAGGCATTCTTCATCTGTATTATATTTTAGTTTCTAGTATTTTCATTTGTTCTTTTTGTTATAGTTTCAGTTTTACTACTGAAATTACCTATCTGGCTTTGCACGTTGCCTCCCTTTCTCACTAGAGTCCTTTTTGTAATCCTAGTTATGTTTAATTCCCACTCTGTCTAGCATCTGTCCTATATCTGAGGTTGAGTATATTTACTACCTGTTTCTGGACAATTTATTGTTTTTTAATTTATTGGATGCCTCCCAATATTTTTTTGGCAGTTGGACATCTTGTGTAGGATAGTAAAGGTTGAGATAAATAATTTTTGTGCCCGGACATGGCCTACTACTTTTCCTTCTTCTAGGCCTTTGGCAGATGGGGAAGTTGAATCAGTTAGGTTAGAAATTGGGCCCTCATTGGTTTTTGCTCTTGCTATGGTAACTTTCTGTGTAACACCAATTTTCTTTTCTTTTTTTGGGGGGGGGCAGTAGAGAGGGTTACATTTTAAAATTAGATGCTTTGCTATGTCGTTGTTGTTGTTGTTAGGTGTCGTCGAGTCATGTCCGACTCATAGCAACCACGTGTACAACAGAATGAGACAGTTCCTGATTCTATGCCAGGCGTATGATCTTATGTTTAAGCCAACTGTTGCGGACACTGTCTCAATCCACCTTGTTGAGGGTTTTCATTTTTTTCCATTGACCTGCGACTCTGCCAAACATGATGTCCTTCTCCAGGGATTGATCTCTCCTTACGATGTGTCCAAAATACATAAGACTCAGTCAAGCCATCCTAGCTTCCAAGGAAGACTCTGGTTGCACTTCTTCTAGGACAGGTCTGTTGGTTCTTTTGGCAGTCAATCGTATATTCAATATTTTTCTCCAGCACCATAATTCAAAAGCATCAATTCTTCACCTGTCTTCCTTATTCAGCGTCCAGCTTTCACAACTATATGATGCACCTGGAAATACCATGGCAGGAGTCAGGACCACCTTCATCTTCAATGTGGCATCTTTACTTTTCAACACTTTAAATAAAGAGGTCTTTTGCCACAGCTTTTCCCAAAGCAATGTGTCTTTTGATTTCTTGACTGCTGCTTCCATGGGTGTTGAATGTAGAACCAAGTAAAGCAAAATTCTGGACAACCTCACTCTTTTTTTCGTTTATTGTGAAGTTGCATACGGACCCAGTTGTAAGGATTTTTGTTTTGTTGATGTTGAGTCGCAATCCATACTGAAGGGTATGTTCTTTCATCTTCATTAGTAAATGTTTCAACTCCTCTTCACTTTCAGCAAGCAGAGTTGTGTCATCTGCATAATGCAGATTGTTAATGAGTCTTCCTCCCATCCTGATGCCAGTTTTTCTTCCTACAGTCCAGGTTCTTGGATTATTTGCTGAGCCTAGAAATTGACAAGGTACAGTGAATGGATACAGTTCTGATGCACACCTCTCTTGACTTTAAGCCAGACAGTTTTTTCTTATGTTCAAGTGACTGCCTCCTGGTTCATGCACAGATTCCTCATGAGTACAATTAAGTGCTCTAGTGTTCCCACTCTGCAGTGTTGTCCATAATTTGTTATGATCCACACAGTCAAAATGCCTCTGCATAGTTGATAAAACAAGATAGACATCTTCCTGTTATTCTCTGCTTTCAGCTAATATCCATCTGACATCAGCAGTGATGTCCTTGGTGTCACATCCTCTTCTGCATCTGGCTTGATTTTCCAGCAGTTTCCTGTCTGTATACGGCCACAGTCACTTTTGAATGATCATTAGCAAAATTTTGCTTGTGTGTGGTATTAATATTATTGTTTGATAGTTTCTACTTTCGGTTAGCATATTTTCCCACATTTTATTATTTTGTGTTTATTCAGTGTGAGGCTACACAGAACTTATATATTAGACTACCACATCTTGAATATAGAATTGAATCAGGTATTAATGTCACAAAGACTCAAGCAGGATAGCCAGTCCATTCATCTATTCTATTCAGAGCACTTGGTCACTGGAGGATTCTCTAAAGCTGAAGTCCTGTGCCTTTTCTAGTAGAGAAGATATATCTAGTTTAAATTTTACATGTCAGAGGGATGCTATAAAGAGTAATTGCTTACCTCTTTGGAGTAAAATAGTTTTTATTTTGCCTTTATTTTCAATTGCCTTAGATGCTTTGTTTTAAACAAACAAACAAGTAAACAAAAAGGACAGTTGAAGTCAGAATAATGCTGGACCATGCTGGAAAACCTGCTGTCTGTCCCAACTATCTGATGTCACAATATCCATTTACCTGCAATCTTTAAGGATATTTGATTAATTCAACATTGTTAGTATGTAGTGAGAATGTTGACTTTTTGACCTGCAGATTTATACCATCTAGTTATCCCAGAATGGAGTCTTGATGATCAGAGGATGGTACAACTATTATTTATTGTGAAACTTAGCCATCTCATTATAGGTGAATGAAATTCAAATTGTCAGAGTATCAAGTACAATAAAAGCTTTATCTGCTTTCCTGTCCTTCCTGCCAAATACATACTACAAATACACAATTCACTTTAGGGAAAGACTTAAAAGTCCTCTGAAGTGAAAACTATTCAAAGGTCTCCAGTTTCTGCAGTAAGAACACACAACAGCAGGGCAATTGCAGATCAGAATGATCTTCAAGGTAACAGGATACTCTTTAAATCCCTTGAACTATGTCTCTTTTGTATGTAGTGCTATAGAATTGTCAGAGAAGAGGAAAGAGAATCTCATAGTACCTTCAGGCTTAAGTTTTAAAAATTGAACTCATTTTATATTATATTCCATTATTTTAAAATGTAGATCCTTAAATTCTGACCTGTAAAGTTTACTTGATGGAATTCTATTGCAACTGAACACTGCGGATGCTGCTGCTTAAATACTTGTATTCTTTGTTCTATACCCTCTGCCCTCTATACACCTATAATACCAAGGCTCCTCCTCTGTGTCTTAAAAATTCTAAACAAACTCACCATTTTATTGCAGGTTTCACAGATGGATGGCCCCAGGGCCTGGCCTTTCAGCAGTATTACAATCCTCATGTCTGATTCTTTGCACAGCTGAAACAAGCTGTGTGTTTTAATATCTTTTCATATACTTACATATTTATGTTTATCCTGACTGTAGATAATATGCTTTTCAAATACAGAAAACATATCTACTACCTTCACAGCTCTCTACAATGTCTAGTACATTGCTCTGATATCATATTGTACCTTGGTATTATAAATAGAAAAAAAAAAATCAAACTACAAAGCACTCACATTTTGAAGAATCCTACTAGCCAGTTAAAATTTCATACTAACTGGCTGGGGTATAGTATAAACGGAAGGATGCTAAGTTTTATTGAGTCTACATATATTGAGTCTATGTATATTGAGTCTACATATAGTCTTGAATCTAATCTGCACTCTTTCAATAAGTGTGGATTAGAATAGAGGGTAGATTGGATTTGTGGTGGAGAGATAGACCATGAATCCAGTCCATCTGGTATTCTAATTTGCATCTGATTTTGTAGCCCTCTAAAACTGTTGAAACAGTGTGGATTAGATTTGAGAATATACAGTAATAATACTAATAGTTATTTAGAAAATATTTTCTTTAAAATTTCTAAATATATGTTGTATGTGTGTATAGTAGGTGTAATCATTATAATTCTTGTAAGTGGGAACAAATGAGCTCAGAAATGATTAAACTTCCAAGGTCACACAGGATCTCTTTGTAAAGAGAGAGAATTTAAACACAGGTATGTCTGCCTGTATAAACAGAGCTATAGTCAACACCTGCATCCCTGTAAAAATTCATCAGTGACTGTCTTGGTATCCAGATGGAATTCTTATTTAACTGCTATCCCATTGACTACACTTCAGAATAAAATCCCAGAATTCGTGTTTAAATAATAATTTTGTAGAAAGACCATATCAGGGTACCACTTATGGAGCAATCTCCTTTTGGCCTTATTACCAATATCTGATAGGTGAAAAAGTTTGCCTGGAGTTAGAAATTTATGCTAGAGATAGCACTTAAAGGCATTATCACTTTAAGTCTTTGGTAAGAATAGCATTAACTGACAACATCTAATACTGATATACTAAACAATTGTCTTACACATATGATGTCCTATAATGTGTATGGAAAAATGCTGTTTAAATTAAGAGCCAATTACAGAAGTTTTCATCTACAAAGAGGTTGATGCAAGATGAATTTTGGAGATGGCTTCAGTTTGGAAATGGAAGTTGACAGATATGACAGACTCACCCTTCCTATATTCATGGTATAAAACAGGGATTTGAAGGCAGTTTTGTTGTTGTTAGGTGCCATCGAGTCGGTATCCAACTCATAGCGACCCTTATAGGGTTTTCAGTGGCTGACTGTTTCGGGATTGCCCTGGGAGTGGATTGCCAGGCCCTTCTCCCATTTTTGCAGTGCTGGGAATTGAACTCAGGGCCTCAGAGACTGCAGTGCAGCACTCTACCAACTGAGCCAAATCCCAGCCCCTTGAAGGCCGTTAGGAAACTTAAAAAAATCCCAAGGTAGCTAGGAGCCAGGCATTACTGGTTTTTAAAGATCCCAATTTATTCCAATTTGGAGCAAGTTTGGAAAACACTGGTCTAGAATCTTGCTCTCCAACATGGACTCCTGGGTTCCTGTTACAAATGCAGAATCTTGGGCTTTACTCCAGGTATGCTGAATCAGAATCTATATCTTAATAAGGTCCTCAGGTGGTTCATATGCACATTTAAGCTTAATAAGCTAAAGCTTGGGAATCATCTTGGGAGCTTTTAGAATGTGATGATATTCTAGCCTCACTCATACAGACTGCATGTAATTCATTTGGTGCAGGGTGGAGCCTGGACTGTGGTATGCTATTAACTCCTCAGGTGATTCTAAACTGTAGCACGATTGTGGAATAGAGGGCAAAGCTGAATGCTGAATAATTCAGCAAAAAACGAATCTATAATTTGCTTGGTAGATTGGAAGATAAAAGTTAGGGAAATTAAAAAAGAAATGAAGGAATACTTCTAATGGGTTATCAGCAATATGTTAGGAATCTGGGCTTTGAGAGTAAATGTTTTCCAGTGAGAAATTTCTAAAGGATACTGAGGCTCTGTGGTTGAGGGAGGAATAAGGGTTGGCTCAAGGACTTTAAAAACACAGAGGTGTGTAATAATTGGTTTTAGGTTGTTGATATTGTCATGAAGCAGAATAAGAAATGACCGTGAGATCAACTGACTCCAAGAATTCTCCCATTTCTTGTAAAAATTATAAAAATCCTTACAAGATTGCAAAGGATGGAGGCTTTAGCTACTTGAACATAACTAAAGGAAGAGTGTGCTGGGATTTAGCTCAGTTGGTAGAGCACTGCGCTGCAGTCTCTGAGGTCCCGAGTTCAATTCCCAGCACTGCAAAAATGGGAGAAGGACCTGGCAATCCACTCCCAAGGCAATCCCGAAACAGTCAGCCATTGAAAACCCTATGAGGGTCGCTATGAGTCAGATACCGACTCGACGGCACCTAACAACAACAACAACAAAGGAAGAGTAAACCCAGAATGCTGGGTGACTTCAAGTTGGAGGCATCTTGTCACTAGCCATTTGGGAAACAAATCATGTATGGATATTTCTTCCTTTGATCACCAGCTTCTTTTCCAGAAATGAGTAGTATCACTATAGTCTGAATCTAGGCCAGTGTCTCATTATTGCTCTTTTGTTATCTATCCTTCTCTTTGCTCATTTGTAGTAACTTCTTGAATTCCATGTTTTCTTTGGTTGGAGGAACTTTCAGATTCTCATCTCCACTTATTAAGCCATTGTTGTTGTTGTTGTTGGGTGCCATCGTGTCCTTCTCTACTACTCATAGGGTTTCTAGTGGCTGATTGTTTATTGGGATGGGCTGCCAGGTCATTCTCCCAAGTCTATAGCACCCAGTGGTGTTCGCAGGTGGTCTCCCACCCAAGGATTAACCAGTCCCAACTCTGCTTGGCTTCTAAGACCTGATAGGATTGGAGGCCACAGTGGTATAGCTGCAGACATTAAACCATTAGAACTTTTCATTATAACTGAAGAATGTTAGAATGAAATGCTCCTCTTTATCTCTGGCTGTTTGAAATTGCATCCAGACACTGCTAAGCAATGATGAAACTTTTCTTGCTGCTAAGTATGGGATGTCTTCCTTCCAAAATAAGAGACAAAAGAAAGAATACCCAAATGACAACCCCAGAACCCTTTCACTCTCAAATAAGTGGGGTCCTTTATCTACATTTACTGATTTCAGAGAGAAGTGTAAAAACTCTCCTCAAAGCATCCAAGTAATTTTCATTATGATTGAATATTCACATCACTGTTGCTGTACCTTGTAATGAAGACTCCTTGACCAAGGAAAATGTTAGAGGTCATGGCAACAGCTTATTTTTTAATCTTTCTTTATTAGTAAATGATGATGGGGTACAGAGTAATATAGCATTGGCTTTTTCCATTAGGCAGCCATTACATCACTTCCAGCAACACTTTCATGAACCCATAAGGTTTATGGAGCTTTATGACTAATATGTAGTAAAACTCAAACACATATTTGGGTTGTATTCCCCTATTTTTCCACTGTAATAATGAAGTTGCATTGTTTACACTGAGATTATCCTTTCCCCCTTTATCCCTTTACATTCACCCTCCTCCCCATCTCACCTTCCGCAATCTTCACTTCCTTCTGCCAGTTCCCTCCCTCCTTCTTTCTACTCTTTATACTGTCCCTTCTTTGCTAACTTTGTGCATTTTTTATATATCAATTTATGAGTAGTGGTTTTTTTTCTTCCTTTAAGTAAGATTTAGCTCCCACATATGAGTGAGAACATATAGTATTTCTCTTTTTGGGCATGTGTTTATTTGCATAAGATGATGTTCTCCAGTTGCATCAATTTTGCTGCAAGTGACATTATTACTTCTTTTATTGCTGAGTAGTATTCCATTGTGTATATGTACCATAATTTTTTCATCCATTCTTCTGTTGATTGGCACCTTCATTGGTTCCATACCCTTACTATTGTGAAAAGTGCTGCATTGAATATGGAGATGCAGGTGTCTCTGTGGTATTATGACATGTCTTCCTTTGGATATATTCCCAGTAGTAATATAACTGGGTCAAATGGTAATTCTATTTTTAGATTTCTGAGGTATCTCCATATTTATTTCCAAAGTGGTTGAAGGAATTTACAGTCCCACCAACAGTGTTAGAGGGTTCCTTTTTCTCCACAACCTTGCCAGCATTTGTTATTATTTGTTTTGCTGATCTTGGCCATTCTTACTGGAGTTAGATGGAATCTCAGAGTTATTTTAATTTGCATTTCCCCAATGGCTAGGGATATTAAGCATTTTTTTCTATAATAGCTTAACTTATTAAACAAGCAAATTTTCAGGGGAGAGAATGCTATTTGTTATTCATTTAACCTCTCTTCTCCCCATCTAAAAGAAAGAAAGGTGGCAAAGAAATAGTAGTTGTGGAAAATTTTGTGTATCAGCTGGTGCTATAGTTTGGATGCTGAATGTCCCCTAAATGTCCATGTGTTAAAGTCTTGGACTCTGGGGTGGTGCTATTGGAAGAGGCAGTGTGGAACCTTGCAGGTCACTAGTGGGATACTCTTGAAGGGGATTGTGGGACTTTCACCCCTTACTTTTTCTTCGCTCATGAATTGAGCAGGTTTAATCTGTAACATGTTCCCGCTATGATGTGTTGCCTCATCACTGGCCCAAAGCATGTCCTCTCCACATCAAGGACTGGCACTTCCAAAACCTTTAAAGAGAACTCACTTCTAAGTTAATCATCTCAGGTATTTCATTATAGTGATGGAAAACTGACTATGAACAGATGGTTCCATATTTTCCAAAACTGTTATTTTTGTGTACATCCTATCATGAATCTCATAACCGAGAAAGGCTTCTTTGGAATTTTTGCTGTAACACAAAAGTAGCAATGTGAGAGATGTGAAAATGATCAAGGCTGAGTTTGACAATCTGAACAAGGAAAAATGAGACACAGAAGAAGGCTAAGTGATCACACCAAGGCACCCCACCCTGCATCCATCAAGTGATAGATAATTTTCAGTAGCCAGATTTTAGCAGAGAATGTTCCTAAATAAGAATATAGCCTATGCACAAAGCCCATACATTTTGCTACTTAGCAGAGTATAACCATATTTTTCCTTATTTTTTGTCCATTCTATATACAATAGCAAAAAACAATTTCCCCCCTGCCAGTCTTTAGCAAGGAGGTTCTGGGAAGTCAGCCTGAGGATAAAGGAAGAAACTGATTTAGTAACTGAAGCAGCAGACAATCTGGTGTAGTTTAGTGTAATGGCTGCCCTCAATACCATTGGAATTGCCACACAGGGAAGAGATGCCAACAATTGACAACTAGAATAGACTAGTAGGAAATAGGAATTTGGTGAGCCCAGTCTGAAATGTGCAGTCCTCAATGACCTTGAGACTTCCACAACATGGACATGATGTTTAGAATAAGGACTCTATGTTTTGTAATACGATTTTAGGGGATATGTTTTCATTATTTTTTGTTGTTGTTGTTATTGGTAGGCACTGTTGAGTTAGGTCTGACTCATAGCAGCCCTATGTACAACGGAATGAAACACTACCTGACACTGTTCCACACCCAGCAATATGTCAGTGCTTCTCTGCTATTCATAGGGTTTTCAATGGCTGATTGTTTCAGGAATGGGCTGCCAGGTCCTTCTCCCAAGCCTACAGCACCTGGTATTCCCAGGGGATCTCCCATTCAAGCACTAACCAGGCTTGACCTTGCTTAGCTTCTGAGATCAGACAGGATCAGATGGCAGGGTGGTATGGCTGTAGGGAACTTCATTATTTTAGAAACTTATTATTACCTACCCTCCAACATCTTTGTGTACTACCGTAGAGAACTAAGGTGTCATGATATAAACATTTGGTCCTCTTAATTATCATATATACTGCTTCTTCTTTATCTACTCTGCTGCTTGCAGCAGTTCTTTTAATTAATATCACTATCACAAGTTACCTTAAACTTATATTTATGTGATTTCTTATGAAAGTATATTAACATGGACTTCTATTTCTCCCCTGCTTGAATCATACACTTTACACACATTCCTTTCCCCACATATTTCTCAAGCTCCAACCACAGATAATTTGCTCAAAATGTTTCCTCTACCTTTTTCTCTAGCCTCTCTGCTGTTTTTCATCTCCCAGATTGAAACTTGACACCTAGAAAATTTGTTTCTCGGTCATTGTCATTGCTCACCTACAATTTTTGCTTTTTAAATGATATCACACTTCTCTCTCAACACATATGCTACTAATTCAGCTGTTTGACATGTTTACTCCTCACATTTATACAGAACATATTTAAACTTTCACTTTTCATTTTCATCTGCATTTCAGTCCCCTTTGGAAAAACACATCACACAAGAGAGAAGCATCTGCTGGAGCTCCGGTTCTTGTTTCAGTTTCATTGTGCTGCTTGTTTCTTTTTCTTTTTTTGATTCACTTAGTAGTGACAGAAATTATGCCATGGTATTTTAATGCATGGCTCTTGCTATCTCAAACCTAAATTTCAACCTGCATAAGATATATTTGGGAGTGATACTTATGTGTGGCAAAGTCCCATGTGTGGATGCACATGATCACATGTATAGCAGATACTTTTAACAAGGTTAGAAGATTGGCAGCTAAACTGTCAGTTCCTATCAGACAAGAAACAAATCTATCTCTTTAGCACAAAACCACCAAAGAGACAGTTCTCTCTGGCAGTTGCTTTCTGGTGAATGATCAATTGTTCCTTTGCTTTCAGTTGCACTAAGGAAATTTCTACCATGGACCAAATATCTTGCAAAGCCACAATTTATCCTTTCAGGACTCCCAGACTCTAGTCCAGGCAATAGATTTTATCTTAAGCTCTCAGTAGTTTCTCTTTCTTTAAACTGTATCAAATGCAATAATTACTATTTCTATTCCAGCTTCAGAATTCACTCAAATATATTTAAGTAAATGCAAGTGATGCTCCTGGAAGTATAAGGATAAGAAGACAGGCTGTTCTGGTAGCTAAGCAATAGGTCTAGAAGTGATAGTTTATAATCTGCATAGCTTTGTGACCTCAGCCACTTTTTGCCTCATTTCTGGTAAAATGGGACTAGTGGGCTGGCAGTAGGTATTGATATGACTTATAATAGATAAATAGGCAAAAATGTATATACTTCTTTAATCTTACTTTCCTCTAAATTTCAGTAAAGCTTTTTGAGATAGGTGGGATTTTATGTTCAAGTTTCCCTTTCTGCCTGAAGAATATCTGAAAATCACCGTGCCATATTTTCCCCTTCAGATATAAAGGTATCCATTGGTTCTGTGGTGCTTTTGTTTGCTTGTTTGTTTTGTTTTTGTTTATTTTTGAGACAGTGTTTTGACACGTAGTGCAGGCTGGCTTCAAACTCATCATCTTCCTGCCTGAGAGTCTCAGGTGCCGGGATTATAGGAGTGTGTCACCATGCCTCACTTCCACTGATTCTATTATTAATCTCATCATATGTGACCGCAGGAAATACATTAAACTGTCCAGGCCTTTAGGCTATTATATCTTCAGTATAATAAAGTACATATCTTTCTATGTACTTGACTTCTAGTCATTCGTCTTTCAAAGTGCTTCAGTGGCTCTTTTTCAGTGAAAAGCCTCTTGCTTGCTAAACATGACCTACTAGTAATGATCCATGGTACAAGTTTCCGTTATATCCCTATGTTGGTTTAGAAGAAAAGTTACTTTTAGAAGTTACTTTAGAAGAAGTTACTTTAGAAGAAAAGTTACTTGTTGGAAATGTATGCATCTGACAGATAAGATTATTAGTGAGAGAACACTACCATTTCAAGCCAATAGTATGAGTAGGCTAGGAAACACCTCGGCTAGAAGGGTTTAAAGGTCCTCCAATGGTGCACACAAGACTTTTCAGTATATCCTCATTCTTTAGCCCACAGTGCCTGCCAAACCTGATAATGTGCCTGTAAATTTCATCTGACAGAAAACACGTCAGTTAATCAGCATCCTCATAAAGTAAACAAATGAGAGCCACAGAGAGCAATCCCTATTCAGTTAGATGTATTCATGACGGTAGTATTAGGAAAAGCACACCAAGACTAGTAAGAAGTCTAAAGGTTGTTCTCCCTACCCTGGGTAGGAAACTGCCTTCCAGTCACTTGTGTGGCATTAAAAACTTGCCCAACATCCTTGGTTGGTAATTAGTTAGTGAACTACGGACATTGCTATTGTATAGTTTGTTTTCAAGATCCTTTCCATGTCTCTCTATTTTGAGAAGTTAAAAAAGAAACACACACACACACACACACACACACACACACACACACACACACGAAAACACATTGTAAAACTACAGGTAATGACGTAACAATCACCTGGAATTTTAAAAAGAGGCTATTTTCACATTTTGTTTGGGACTTAAAACATTGATAAAGGTGATAGTCTTCATTTCCCTAGGCCCAATTTTTCTTGTTTCCCTCACAAAGAACACTATTTTAGGAACTTGATATGATCTTTCCAGTTTTTTAAAGTACTACTTATAAGTGTGTCCCTAAAACAATATAGGATTTTGTTTACATGTATAAAAATTCACATAAATCAAAGTCCTGTGCACTTCACTTAGCCAGGTCTTTCTTCATTTTATGCACCTATTATACCTCTGTTGCTCTGAGTTTTTTATACATTCTTTCTCCTCATTCATAATTACATGTGACTCCATTTATAGTTTACATTCTTTTTTTGTGTGTGTATGGTGCTGAGGTGTTGAACCAAGGGTCTCATGCAAGATTTGGAGTTGCTTTACCGCAAAGCTCCACCTCTAGCCCTTTTTGTTTGTTTTTATTTTGAAATAGGATCTTGTTAAGTTACATAGGCTGCTTCTGGCCTTGAAATCACCATTCTCCTGCCTCTACCTCCTGGGTTGCTGGAATTATAGGTTTGTGCCTCTGTGCCTGGCCCCTGTGTATATTCTGCAATAGTTACTTTCTTCATCTGTGTCCTTTGTTTTTAATTCTAAGACACACACATGACCATTTAACCAGAAAGACACAGACATGGACATTTACTAGAAAGAAACATGTGGCAAGCTCTACCTATTCTCTTTCCGGTAGATCTTCCTAGAGATAATTTAGAGTGATGTGACCTTCACTACCACCAATAAAACAGTGAGTCCACTATAACAAAAGAGGATGAATAGGTGAGCATGAAGTCTCTAACTTCTTCACTAACTCAAGTGTCTAATGATTCTCTCAGAGAACTAACCTATTTGTGGGTGATCAATAAGCCTTGTGTAGATTGACCACTGAACAATGATGTGTGTGTCAATCTTAATTTGCTTCTCCTGATGATAGAAGCAGCTGCCGTTTCTACTATTACTTGTAGACAGTTATAAGAGATTTGCATTTAGAAAGATTTCAGGACATACTTCATCCCAACAGTTTGGTGACTAGGTGACTAGGAGTTTTCCTAGAGAATGCTAAGATTATTCTCTTTGTTGTATGGACCTCCTGTGGTAATTTTCTAGTACATTTACTGAACTTCCACTTGGATCAAAGGGCCATATATATTGACTCACTGCATCCTTGACCAGCTTTGGACCACACTTAGGTTACCTGATGCTTTTGCCATGTGGCTTCTTTGTCAGATGCTCCCACCCTCAGACATTTACACGTATTTCCTTGTATGGAGTTGATTTACCTCTTCTTCTTAGAAAAGAACCAAAGAACATCCTTGTACTCACATACATTTTAAACATCTTCTAAGGAGGTTGGGCCTACAGCCATAGCCCTGTGGTATCTGATCTCGTCAGATCACAGAAGCTAAGCAGGGTTGGGCCTGGTTAGTACTTGGATAGGAGACTGCCTGGAAACACCAGATACTGTAGCCTTGGGAGAAGGACCCGGCAACCCATTCCCAAAAATCAATCCACCATTGAAAACCCTATGAACAGCAGAGAAACACTGACAATAGTGTTTCGCCTGTTGTAGGTAGGGTAGCTGTGAGTCAGATACTGACTCCATGGCACCAAATAACAACAACAACAAGGAGCTTGGGATTTAGCTCAGTTGGTACAGCACCACTCTACAGTCTCTGAGGTCCCAGGTTCTATTCCCAGCACCACAAAAATGGGAGAAGGATGTGGCAATTCACTCCCGAGGCAACCCCAAAACAATCAGCCATTGAAAACCCTGTGAGGGTTGCTATGAGTCAGACATGACTCCAGGGCACCTAACAACAACAACAAGGAGCTTGAGTCACATAGGCATCCTGCTTTGCCTGCTGTTATTCCTTTTCAGAAAGCTTTTATGGTGCATAAGGGTGGCTGACGAGACGAGGCAGTGAGGTGGGATCACCTCTCTCCTATCCCATTTGACCTTTGAGAACTTATTTTCTGTGCAGTTAGTCCTTGGTTGCCTCACAATTTCATATAGTTTGCTCCCATGAATTTAACTTTTTTGAAGGGAAGGCTCATGGCTGTGCCCGTTCAGTGTATTTGTATGAAGCAGTCCCATTGTAGGAACTCTGTGTGTTCCTGGTGTTCTGAATTGTTTCTACTTTGCAGAAAATAATACGAATATACCGTAGGCCTTGAACATATAGTTACCTTTGCCTGGAACATCCCTAATATACCTTTTCCCCACTCAGACTGCCATTTGGTCAACTCCTAAATGCTCACCTAAAAATCTCCCCCTCATATACCATGTCTCAGCTAAAAAACTGCTTTCTGTAAAATGTCCTCTTCACTTTCACTACATTGTCTTCACTGCTGACATATTTGTTGATGTCCCCAACTAGATCGTAAGCTTTGTGTCTGTCATGTTTGGGTTGCTCCTTGAATTCCTGGCACAGAATCTGTACATAGTAAAAACATCTTCAAAGGAGCCAACATTCTTAGGTTGAGGGAGCTTTTATTTTACTCTGCCCAACAACCTCGTAAAAACATTTAACTCCCCCCCCCCCATTTTTCTTTTCTTAGGCAGTTTTCTTCAGCAAAATCCAGAGGAAGGAAAGTTGTTTTGCACTTAACCTGTTTATGAGCTAATGCACTGCATATCTGCCTACTTTAACCCTTGGAGGAAAACATTTTTACATATTATTAGCTACTTAAGTTTGCCTATAAAACCTTGACTTAAGAGTATGAAATTTTCCTTGCTAAAATCCTCATCTTAAAGAATATAAAACACCTTAAGCAGAATTCATATTTCAACTTAAGAAAACTCAACTTATGGTGCTAATAACACACTCACCAACATCTCCTATGAATAATGTATAGTATTTTAGTCTTAGATTTCACACGGCTTTATCAACACTACCCAGTAGAAGCAAGGTCCCATGTGCAGAGGTAAATATGACATCAATAACCACTTTTGTCATTGTGAACTAAGAAAACCATAGATTCTTTTCTACCCCTGACAAAATACACATTAAAAATTGCCTTATTTCAAGGCATTTCTTTATCTAGGAAATTTTCTTGTCCTTTGGTAGATGATGATTCCTATACAGGCTGTCGATGTAATCATAATTTAATAGCTTTCAAAACATTGGCCCATGAGTGTATATTCAAGCCAAACAATCTCTAAGAAAAGTGAGTTATTATTTTTTTTCCCATCCCTTCCTGTATGGTTCTCTGTGAGAGGAAAAAAAAATCAGGTAACTAATGTGAAATATTGTTTGTTGTTAGGTTCCACGGAGTCATTTCCAACTCATAGTGACCCTCAAAGGGTTTTCAATGGCTAATTGTTTCTGGATTGCCTCAGGAGTGGATTGCCACATCCTTCTCCTGAATGTGAAATTAGTAAAGAAAAATGTCCCTGAAATACACCAAACGGCAATATGCTGACTCACCACATTTACACTTATATTAACTTATTGTTGTTGTTGAGTGTCACCAAATCAGTTTGACTCATAGTGACCCTATGTACAACAGAATGAAACACTCCCCGACACTGTGCCATGCCTGGCACTATGTCAGTGCTTCTGTGCTACTGATAGTATTTTTCAATGGCCGATTGTTTTAAGATTTGGCTGTCAGATCCTTCTCCCATACATTATAACTTATATTAACATACATCAAGCTACTAAAAATTACTCCCACAGGCACCTGTGTAAAGTCACTCCTCCCACCACATTTCCTTGTAAGAAGTGAAGTGTTGGAGTAATTTCTTTAAATAGTTGTAGAAGAAAAAAATGAAGATGCGATGCCAGTTTCCAACTTAGGAGACTTTGCCTCAGTGCAGTGTGTAATTGTGAAGAGTACTCCAGAGAGCCAGGACTTCACTTGCTGGGGAGAACCAGTTCTTACCAACACTCAGGCCTGGGCTGATGCTGGGATAGTCTCCTTATTATCTGGACAAATGCCATGCTCTATCCTGGCACAAAAACAGGTTCTGGAATCACATTGTTCTTATTCAGATATTCTCTCTGCTGCCTTTTGCTGTGTTACTTTAATGATTTATTTATCACTTATACTTACCTCCCAGCCTTGCTCTGAAGATCAGATTAGATAATGAATGTAAGATATCCAGTACTCTGCCCAGCATTTTTAGTAGTTACTCAATAAATATTATTTCCCTCCTCTCTCCTTGCTTGCCTTTGCACATTCTCTTTCTCTCTTGGTGTATACTCTTCTGCTTTCTTTCTTTCTTTCTTCTTTTTTTTTTTACCTTTTAGGAACTGCACTTACAATAATTGCCCTGGGAATTTCCTAATAGTTCCAGTCCATGATGACTGGCATCTTGTTTTAAGACATTCCTATTTTTAGTTGTAATCACTAGTTTGTGGTTGCATTTTTATAATTATCTATGTAGAAATATTTCCTGAGTACCCTACCCTAAAAAATGTCTATATACTTGTGATATTTTATTTGTATATAGTTGTCATACTAAACATTGTGTGAGGTTACCTATGGGCTCCATAAACCTTGTAATTGATTGTTATTGTCTAGGACCCAGCCAGATTTAGAAGATGTTTAAAAGGCTCATCTCTAATAAGGCAAACAGTGGCTTACCCACTTTGTAGTTCTAAGCTTCTAGTTAATTAAACAGCCTTTCATTCTGTGAGCTGACCTACTTTTTAAAATAATGTATTAGTTGGCTGAATTTTTTTCACTTTTTTCTAAAAAAAAGAAAACAAGCCCAAGACTTCTTGTTCTATTGTTATATTTGAATTTCAGTAACTTTGGATAGCTAAGCACTTATTGTACAATCCCTGATTTTATCCTTAAGGATTTAGATGGTGAATTTCATTTTGATGGCATGAGAAATAAGCTTCAGGAAAGTTAACTGGTAGCATTCCTGGAAAATCTGTTTTGAAATATAAAGAGAGAAGACAACATAGAGATAAGTTGAGAGCACTTAACCAACATAAGTTGAAGACAGGAGTTTTAGACTCAAAGGTTGTTAAGTCTTCCTATTTATAAGTGCATGAAAAAGCTTACAGTAAAAATAGTTGCAGGTTTTGAGGTGAACTGAACCACCCCAATGTTTATAAATAATTTATTTCTTTCAATTTTGCTAATTTTGCTCTAAAGAAATTATCAGCCATCATTAAACATATAAATCCCTGCTGTGCTTTAGTCAAGAACAACTTATATGGAATCACCCTTTCAAGACATAACTTGAATGCAAAATAATACTGAAAATTCAAGAGTCTAATCTTGTGATTTTCTCTATAAAGCCAAAGTACTATACATTCTAGTTTAAGGATAGTGTTGGTTTATGTTTATTTTCTTGATATATTTGTTAATTGAACCTACTTTTACTATCCAAGTAACTTATTCAGGACAATAAATTTTGATCCTTTCTAGAGTTCTAATTATAGCCCTAGTTATTTTCTGTTTTTATAATATAGCCTAAGATCTATCTATTCATATCAGCATTTAGTCTGCAATAAGATGGATTCTCAAACTATATCAGTTAAACACTTCCTGTGGTTTATTAGACTGTGTCCACCGAAAAGATATGTTGACGTCCTAATCTTTGGTATCTGTGAATGTGACTTTATATTGAAATTGGTCTTTGCACATGTAATCAAGTTAAGATAAGATCATATTAGATGAGGTTGGGAAAGAGAATGATTTGATGACATAGAAGAAACAGAAAGGAAGGATATGTAAAGACAGAAGCAGAGTTTGGAGTTAATGAAGTGAACGTAAAGGATTGCCAGTAAACACCAGAAGCCAGAGAGGCAAGGAGGTACTTCTTCCTAGAGCCGAAATCATGGCCCTGCCAGTATCCTGATTTCAGATTTTAGTTTATAAAATTTTGAGAGAATAAATTTCTGTTCTTTTAAGCCATTCAGATTGGGAGAGTTTGTTATTATAGCCGTAGGAAACACATTTCTTTAATTCATCTGTTCTGGAAGATGACTGAAGAGTTCTTTGAGTCTCACAAAGTGAAATTTGTATACTCCGCATAACTCACATCTTATGGCAGAGCATCCCAAATGTGTACTTCAAATGAGGTGAAAATCTGTCTTCAGTTTTGACCATCTTAGGAAGTCTCCCAGCTTGAATTTTGCATTTGACACACTTTCTATTTTCAATAAGATTCTTTCAAACATAATTTTCAAATTTGGTGAAAATTTTGATAGCTTGTCTTATAAAGTTTGATAACCACAAATAAAGTGACAAATTGTCAGAAACTCTTTAAAAATGTTTATATTTATAGCTACTGACTATAGACATATCTGTATATTTTTCAACAAGATGGTTAAAAAATTCTGTGTGTACATCTACGTAGATGTAGCTATAGTTATGACACTCTATCTATTCTATTTCTATGCACCTCTGTCTCTCCACTGTATCTGGATCTTTATCTAGTATTTTTAAAAGTTTCTGTTCAACTATCAGTTTGGCTTTATCTACCTACCCATCTAGCCATCAGTTGATAGGTGGATCAGTAGACATACATATATATAGATGCAAAGGTCATTTACATATCCAGGGGATGCTATGAGTAAAAACTGAATTTCAGAATACTTTAATAGCTGGGTTGTGCTCATTTGCAATGAAGAAAGCTATTTGTGCCCCTTCTGAAGCTTTCTTTATTCCATGGCTGATTCTCTTCCATGGGAATAAAATCTAAATACTTTCCTGAGCTGCTGGTAGGATTTAGGGAAGATATTCAAAGCCTGATGGCAGTAATGGCAGGGAGATCAGGAAGGGGTGGATACTGCTGAAACCCTGCTGCGGATGGAGGAATAAGCCATCTGGACCTCCAGCTGAGGCTGATGGGATCCAGACAAGCACTGCCAGCAGGCCAGCCTGGATCTGGAGGAGGGCCATCCCTGCCAAAGGAAGTGGGCTGGTCCTGGAGCAGAGAGAAAAGGCTGGTCTTCTTAGGAGAAGGGACTTGGAAGACAAGTCCTCTCAGAGGTCACAGTAGGGACAGACATGCTGTAATTATTAACACTGACTGAAGGCCAGCAAGATGATGGGTACTGTTGAGAACTAGAGACATTATTGACTTCTGTCCAGGGAATCATTTATTCTGGTAAGGAGGTCAAATCTTTGGTATATTTACCCCTTGAATTTTTGCTCTGTGGAGGAGCCATTTTACCTTAACTGAAGAGACCAAACTTTGGCTTTTATCTGTCCCATCCTGGATATCATGTTTCAATTGAAAACATCTGTCCTCAGGTGCTGCTGCTCCCATTTCTCTATTCTCCATACTTTGGCATCAACTGTAGAAAAAGCAACATCTCCTGAATCATCTACATCTTTCCTAGTAGCATCTACTAGATGCTATGGTTTAGTAAAATTGTAGCTTCACTTTCACAGATTATCTAATTACTAACTTTGGGTAAGCACTTCATTAATTCTGGAGGAGGCAAAGGGGAGTACTGAGAGAACACTCATTATCTACTGTAGTTCACTCTGCATAAAAATGAGTTCTTGGTGAAATTTTGTCTAAAATATATGATTTTTTTAGTGCCACAGTTTTATTTCTTCCTGCTTCTTTGAGGTATAATTAACAAAGATTATATAGAGTCATCCTTTGGTGTCTGTGGAGGATTGGTTCCAGGACCCTCTGAGGATACCAAAATCTTTAGATGCTTAATCCTTTTATGTAAAATGGCAAAAGATTTGCATATTATTTACATATAGCCTCCTGTATATTTTAAATGATCTCTAAATTACTTATATAGGGCTGGGATTAGCTCAGTTGGTAGAGTGCTGCGCTGCAGTCTCTGAGGTCCCAAGTTCAATTCCCAGCACCGCAAAAATGGGAGAAGGGCCTGGCAATCCACTCCCAAGGCAATCCCGAAAGAGCCAATGAAAACCCTATGAGGGTCACTATGAGTCGGATACCGACTTGAAGGCACCTAACAACAACCTAAAATTACTTATATACCTGGTCTCTAGTACCTAATGCCACATAAATGCTCTGTAAATAGCTGTTGTATTGTATTGTTTAGAGAATGTTGCTATGGTTGTTAGGTGCCGTTGAGTTGGGTCCGACTCATAGCCACCCCATGTCCAAGTTTAGAGAATAATGACAAGAATAATATTGTGCATGTTCAGCATAGGCCCAATTTTTCCCAGTATTTTCAACCTGTATTAAGTTAAATCCACAGATGTGGAACCCATAGATAGGAGGGCTGACTATGTTCTCAGGCTACACAGTGGAATCATTCCATATATGTGAATATTGTGAAATGATTGTTGTTGTTGTTATTGTTGTTGTTAGGTGCCTTCAAGTTGGTATCTGACTGATAGCGACTCTCAGAGGGTTTTCAATGGCTATTTCGGGATTGCCTTGGGAGTGGATTGCCAGGTCCTTCTCCCATTTTTGTAGTGCTGAGAATTGAACTCGGGACCTAAGAGACTACAGCGCAGCGCTCTGCCAACTGAGCTAAATCCCAGCCGTGAAATGATTATCACAATCAAATTCACATATACATCACCACACTTGGTTACCATTTGTATAGGGGGCATGAGGACATTTAAGATTTATACTATTAGCAAATTTCAAGTAAATAATATAGTATCAACTATAGTCACTATATTATGTTAGATCCATGGAATTTATTCATCTTAATACCTAAAGTTTGTATTCTTTTATCAATATCCCATATCCTTCAACTACTAGTCCCTGGCAACCATTGTTCTACTCTCTGCTTCTATGAATTTGACTCTTTTTATATTCCACATATTACTGAGGTCATACAGTATTTGTCAATCTGTGCCTGGCTTATTTCACTTAGCCTAATTTCCTCCAGATTCATCCATGCTGTCTCAAATGGCAGGGCTTCCTTCTTTTTATGTCTGAATAATATTCCTCTCTCTCTCTCTCTCTCTCTCTCTCTCTTTCTCTCTCTCTCTGTAAAGAATTTTCTTTATTCATTCATCTCTTCACAGATACTTAGAGTGTTTCCAAATCTTGGATATTGTGCTGCTATGAACATGGTGATACAGATGTCTCTTTGAGACCCTGATTTATTTCTTTGTCTTTGTCTTTCTTTTCTTTTCTTTTCTTTTTCTTCTCTCTCTCTTTCCTTTCTTTCTTTCTTCTTTCTTCTTTCTTTTTCTCTCTCTTTTTCTTTTCTTTTCTTTCTTTCTTTCATTCTTTTTCCTTTTTGTTTTCTTTCTTTCTCTTTTTCTCTCTTTCTCTCCCCTTTCCTTCTGTCTGTCTGTCTTTCTCTCTCTCTCTCTCTTTCTTCCTCTTTTCTTGCTTTCTTGCCTGCCTGCCTGCCTGACTGCCTTCCTTCCTTCTTTCCTTCCTTCCTTCCTTTTTGACTTAAACAATAGAAATTTATTTTCTTACAATTTAGGAGGATAGGAAATCCAAGATCAAAATACTAGTAAAGTAATTTTTTTTCCTGAGGCCTTATCTCTTGACTTGTAGGCAGCTATCATCTTACTTGTTTTCATGTGACCTTTTTTTAATATTAGCAATTTTTTCACACAAAACAAATATATACCATTAATGAGTTCATTATAAGGTGAATACAAGAGCAATACCTTTCCCCACCAGGTCATGAAATAGGACTTTGTTTACCACCCTTGGAGTCCCAGAAATCACCAGAAATTGCAACCCCAACTGCCTGCCTCTCTTTAATAGGAACCTTTCTCCTGACTTTTACAATAAACACTTCATTTTATCTCTTTACAGTTGTCACCTAAATGTGCATCCCTAGAACTAACAATTTAGTATTGACCAATAAAAATTAAAATATATATTTAATTCTCAGTTTTTCCCCACCACTCCTCCCTTCCCTAGAAAATATAAACAGAAGCCAATGTATCTGTTGAAAAATCTGGAAAGTTTGGCCTGCAGAGGGTTCAGGTGCAGTTGACAGTGTCTTTGTCCTCCACATTTTCTGAAAATTGGCTGCTGATTCCCAAGGCCTGATTAGCTTCCTGTTCCTGCCTGGACCAGGTCCAGGGAAACTGTAGTTCTTTTATTTGCTGGCATTGGCATCCAATATCTGGTAGATTCTCTTTTTATGTTGCTCAAACACAATGCTCAATGCCTAGGGTCAGTAATTCATTGGTATAACAACATGTGATCTTCTAATCTTGTCATTTCTTTTAAATTTATTGTCATTTAATTAGCATACAGTATAATGGGTTTCATTATGGGATTATCATACAATGGAGTTGTATATTTTATAATTGTTCTGTCCCTTATTATCCCCCATGTTGGTCCCACACCCTTCCTACTACTCCCTCTTCCCCCTCTACATACATCTCCTTGTGCTTTCCATTCTTGTATATGTATGTGTGTAGATATCTATCTATCTATCTATCTATCTGTTGTTGTTGTTGTTAGGTGCCGTCGAGTCGGTATCCGACTCATAGCGACCCTCTGTACAACAGGGGAAACACTATTGTCAGTGCTCTGCTGTTCATAGGGTTTTCAATGGCAGATTGATTTTTGGGAGGGGGTTGCCAGGTCCTTCTCCCAAGCCTACAGCTTCTGGTGTTCCCAGGCGGTCTCCTATCCAGGTACTAACCAGGCTTGACCCTGCTTAGCTTCCGAGATCTGATGGGATCGGATGCCACAGGGCTACCGCTGCAGGCTCTATCTATCTAGAGATATCTATATACCTATATGTAGATATATAGATATATAGGTATCTATCTATATCATCTATCTATCTATCTATCTATCTATCTATCTATCTATCTATCTACACACATACATAGGGGCTGGGATTTAGCTCAGTTGGTAGAGCACCACTCTGCAGTCTCCGAGGTCCCAAGTTTGATTCTCAGCACCGCAAAAATCGGGAGAAGGACGTGGCAACCCACTCCCAAGGCAATCCCGAAACAATCTGCCATTGAAAACCCTATGAGGGTCACTATGAGTCGGATACAGACTCGATGGCACCTAACAACAACAACAACAACACACATACATATGTACACTGGCACACTATACACACACACACACACACATATATTTCACTTTGGGATAAATCTAGCTTCTGCTAGAGTAAGAATATGTGCTATTTGTCTTTTTGAGTCTGGCTTCTTGTTGTTGTTTGGTGCTGTTGAGACATATCTGGCTCATAGCAGCCCTCATAGGGTTTTCAATGACTGATTGTTTCAGGATTGCCTCAGGAGTGAGACTGCAGAGCAGCACTCTACCAGCTAACTCCCCGGCTGCGTCTGGCTTACTTCACTTAAAATGATGATCTCTAGTTCTATCCATTTTCCTGTGAATGACATGATTTCATTCTTTATAGCTGAATCATATTCCATTATGTATATATACCACATTTTAAAGTCCATTCATCTGTCGATGGACATCTAGGCTGATTCCATATCTTTGCAATTGTGAACTCTGCTGCAATGAACATGGAAGTGCAAGTATTACTAGGGTATGATGACTTGGATTCCTTTGGGTATATGCTCAATAGTGGTATAGCTAGATCATATGGAGGTTCTATTTTCTAGTTTTCTGAAGAACCTGCATACTGATTTCCAAAATCGCTACACCAGTTTACAATCCCATAAGCAATGTATAAGAGTTCCTTGTTCCCCACACCCTTGACAGCATTTGTTTTTGTTTTGCTGGCCATTCTGACTGGGTGAGGTAGAATCTCAGTGTAGTTTTGATTTGCATTTCCATTATGGCTAAGGATGTTGAACATTTTTTTCATATATTTATTGGCCATTTGTATTTCTTCATTTGTTTAGTTCAATTGCCCATTTATCGGTTGGAATATTTATTTTTTGAGTGCTTAGCTTTTTGAGTTTTCCATATATGCTAGATATTAATCCCTGGTCAGATGTATATTTCACAAAGGTTTTCTCCCATTCTGTGGGCTCTATTCTATTGATTGCTTTCTTTGCTGTGCAGAATCTTTTAAATGTCACATACTTCTATTTGTCAATTCTTGCTACTGTTTCCTGGGCATTTAAGAAAGCACTTGCCTATGCCTGTATTTTGAAGTTTTCCTTACATTTTCTTCCAGTAGTTTCAAAGTCTTTCATTTTACATTAAGATCTTTGATCCATTTTGAATTGATTTCTGTACAGGGTGAGAGATAGGATATACTTTCACTCTTCTACATGTAGCTATCTAGTTTTCCCAGCACAATTTGTTGAAGAACCTTTCCTTTCGCCAATGTATGTTTTTGGACTCGTTGTTGAAAATCAGGTGACCAGAGTTGTGTGAGTTTATTTCTGCATTCTTAATTCTGCTCCATTAATTTCCATGTCTGTGTTTGCAGCAGTACCATGCTGTTTTTGTTATTAAGGCCCTATAATATAATTTGATGTCAGGTATTATGATGCCTCCTGCATTGCTCTTTCTGCTCGGGATTGCTTTGGCTATTTGGAGTCTTTTGGGCTTCCATATGAATTTTAGGAATTTTTTCTATTTCTTTAAAGTATATCAATGGCATTTTCATGGGGATTGTATTGAATATATAGATTGGTTTTGGTAGTATACCCATTTTTACAATATTAATTCTGCTGATCCACAAATAAGTCTAGCATTTTCTTTGTCTTTTCTTGCATCAGATCTTGGAAGCTAAGCAGGGTCAAGCCTGGTTATTACATGGATGGGAGGCTGCCTGGGAACACCAGGTGCTATAGGCTTGGAAGAAGGACCTGGCAGTCCACTCCTGAAATAATCAGCCATTGAAAACCCTATAAATAGCAGATAATTACTGACAATAGTGCCAGGCATGGCACAATGTTGGGTAGTGCTTCCTTCTATTGTATATAGGGTCACTATGAGTTGGACCCAACTTGATAACACTTAACAACAACAGTGTTTTCTTCAATTTCTTTCTTTAGTGTTTTGAAATTTTCACTGTAGAGGTCTTTTGTTTCCTTGGTTAGATTTATACATAGTTATTTTGTTTTTGAGGCTATTGTGAATGGGATTATTGTTTTGATTTTTTTTTATGGTACTGGGGGTTGAACCCAGGGCCTCGTGCTTGCATGCTTTGCAAGTGCTGTACCACTGAACTACACCCCTAGCCTATCCATTTTTTCTTTTCCTTTTTCTTTCTTTTCTTTTCTTTTCTTTTCTTTTTTTTTTTTTTTTTTTTTTTTTTTTTTTTTTTTTTTTTTTTTTTTTTTTTTTTTTTTTTTTTTTTTTTTTTGCTTTTTTGAGACAGGGTCTTGTTAAATTACGCAGACTGCCTCTGGTCTCGAACTTGCGATCCTCTTGCCTCTGCCTCTTGAGTCACTGGGATTACAAGTGTGCGCCACCATGCCTGGCTCTCTTTTGATCTCTTAATCATCCTGTTTATTGTTGGTATATAGAAATCATACTGATTTTTGAATATTGATTTTGTATCCTGCTACTTTGCTGAAAGGACTTATCAAATCTAAGAGTTTTCTAGTAGGGTCTTTAGGGTCTTTTAAGTACAGATTCATATCATCTGCAAGTAGGGATAATTTGAGTTCTTTGTTCCCTGTTGATATCCATTTATTTATTTCTATTGCCTCATTGCTCTGGCTCTTCAATCACTATATTGGATAATGGTGGGCAGCGTTAAGTACCTTTGTTTAGTTCCTGATTGTCAAGGAAATACTTTCAATTTTTTCCCCATTTAGTATAATGTTGGGTATGGGTTTGTCATATATAGCTTATATAATAATGAGGAATGTTCCTTCTATTTCCAGTTTTCTTCAGGGCTTTTATCATGAAGAAATGTTGAACTTTGTCAAAGGACATTTCTGCATCTATTGAGATGATTATGTGGCTTCTATTTCTTAGTCTATTTATATGCTACATTACATTTAATGACTTGCATATTTTCAAACAGACTTACACCTATAGAATGAAACCTCTACTTGGTTATGAAGTATGATCTTTTTTTTTAGGTATTTTTGTATTTTATTTGCAAGTATTTTGGTGAGGATTTTTGCGTCTATGATCATCAGAGAAATGATCTGTAGTTTTCTTTATTCATTATGTCCTTATCTAGTTTTAGTACTAGGGTGATATAGCCTTCATAGAATGAGTTTGGGAGTATTCCTTCTTTTTCTGTTTTGTGTAATAGTTTGAAGAGGATAGGTATTAATCACGCTCTAAAGGCATAGGAGAATTTGATTGTGAACCCCTCAGGATCTCATCTTTTTTTGTTATGTTTTTGGGAAACTCTTTATTAGTACCTCAATTACCTTACTTGTTACATGTCTGTTTAAATTACTTATATCGTCTTGATTTGATTTTGGTAGGTCATATATGTTAAGGAATTTATTATTTCTTCTGTATTTTCCAATTTTGGGGGGAGTTAAAGGAAAAATAAATGGGATTCAGAGGAGGGTGGGGAACCATGGACATCATGGCTGATGTCAGGTGAATATTAGCAGAGAATATCAGAAAGATGTCTACCTATGTTTTATTGACTACACAAAGGCATATGACTGTGTAGATCATAATAAATTACAGATAACACTTTGGAAAATGGGACTATCAGAGCATCTAATTGTACTCATGAGGAATCTGTATGTAAACCAGGAGGCAGTTGTTCTAATAGAACAAGGAAACACAGCCTGGTTTAAAGTTGAGAAAGGTGTGCGTCAGGGCTGTATACTTTCACTATACCTCTTCAATTTATATGCTGAGCAAATAACCCGAGAAGCTGGACTTTATGAGGAAAAATGCGGCATCAGGATTGGAGGAAGGCTCATTAACAACCTGAATTATGCAGATGACACAGCTCTGCTTGCTGAAAGTGAAGAGGATTTAAAACATTTACTGGTGAACATCAAAGATCATAGCCTTCAATATGGGTTGCAACTAAACATCAACAAAACAAAAATCCTTACAACTGAGTCAATATGCAACTTCACAAAAAATGGAGAAAAGATTGGGGTGGTCCAAGATTTTGCTTTGCTTGGCTCTATAATCAACACCCATGGAAACAGCAGTCAAGAAATCAAAAGACTCATTGCTCTAGGAAAAGCTGTGGCAAAAGATCTCTTTAGAGTATTGAAAAGTAAAGATGTTATTTTTTATTTATTTATTTTTTGCTTCTTCATACTTGGTAAATTGTTTTCTATCTTTTCATTTTTAGTCTGTGTGTATCTTTTCTAGTCAGATGTGTCTCTTGGAAGGAAACAAATAATTGAGTCTTGTTTTTTAATCCAGGCAGCTAGTCTGAGTCTTTTAAGTGAAACATTAAGACGGTTTAAGGTTATTATTGAGAGGAATTTGGTGTTTTCTGTGATTTTGTTGGGTATTTTCATAGATGGTTTGATTATTGATTATTCTTTTCTTTCTCCCCTGGTTATATTCAGGGTTTTCTAATTTACTAAGTTGGTTGTACTTCTGTTATAGCTCTTGTTTGTTCATGTGCTCCTCTGATAGGATTTATTCTTTCTTAGGTTTTCATGTTTGTGTCTGCACTTTTTCTTCTTCTAGACATAGGATTTCTTTAAGTATCTTCTACAGTACTGGCTTTGTTGTTGTTTTTAGGTGCCATCGAGTTGAGTCCAATTCATAGTGACCCTATGTAAAGCAGATCGAAACACTTCCCGATTCTGTGCCAGGCACACGATCTTATTTATGTTCAAGCCCATTGTTGCAGACACTGTGTCAATCCATTTGGTGGAGGCATTTCCTCTTTCGCATTGACCTGCCACTCTCCAAAACATGATGTCTTTCTCTAGGGATTGATCTCTCCTGACTACATGCCCGAAATATGTAAGATGCAGTCTGGCCATTCTTGCTTCCAAGGAGCACTCTGGTTGCACTTCTTCTAGGACAGATCTATTGGTTCTTTTGGCAGTCCATGGTATGTTCAATAGACGTCTCCAGCACCATAATTCAAAAGCATCAATTCTTCTCCTGTCTCCCTTGTACAACATCCAGCTTTCACAACCATATGATGCAACTGAAAATACCATGACATGAGTCAGACGCACCTTAGTCTTCAATGTGACACCTTTACTTTTCAATACTCTAAAGAGATCTTTTGTCACAGCTTTTCCTAGAGCAATGCGTCTTTTGATTTCTTGACTGCTGTTTCCATGGGTGTTGATTATAGAGCCAAGCAAAGCAAAATCTTGGACCACCCCAATCTTTTCTCCATTTTTTTGTGAAGTTGCATATTGACTCAGTTGTAAGGATTTTTGTTTTGTTGATGTTTAGTTGCAACCCATATTGAAGGCTATGATCTTTGATGTTCACCAGTAAATGTTTTAAATCCTCTTCACTTTCAGCAAGCAGAGCTGTGTCATCTGCATAATTCAGGTTGTTAATGAGTCTTCCTCCAATCCTGATGCCGCGTTCTTCCTCATAAAGTCCAGCTTCTCGGGTTATTTGCTCAGCATATAAATTGAAGAGGTATAGTGAAAGTATACAGCCCTGACGCACACCTTTCTCAACTTTAAACCAGGCTGTGTTTCCTTGTTCTATTAGAATAACTGCCTCCTGGTTTACATACAGATTCCTCATGAGCACAATTCAGTGCTCTAATAGTCCCATTTTCCAAAGTGTTATCCATAATTTGTTATGATCCTTGTTTCGGGAGTGGTTCGCCGGTAACTACTCCCTAGTCTGTCTTAGTCTGGAAGCTCAGCTGAAACCTTTCCAGCATGCGTGACCCTGCTGATATCTGAGATACCAGTGGCATAGCTTTCAGCCTCATCGCAACACACAAGCCCGCACAGTACGGCAAACTGACAGACGTGTTGGGGAGTACTGGCTTAGTGGTCATGTATTGATTAAATTTGTGCTTGTCTTAGAATGTCTTTATTTACTCATCAGTTTTAAAGGGTAGCTTTACTAAATATTAATATTGGCTGGAAGGTATTAATTATTAGTTTTTATGGCAGGGTTTGTAATAACATCATTCAATGCTTGCACATTGTGAAGAATTCTGCTGTGAACATGAAGGTGCTGATATCTCTTTGAGATACTGATCTCTTTCCTTTGGAACTGTACTCAAAACTAGGGTTGCTAGATTACATTATTTTCTGAGGAACTTCCATGACTTTATCTATTTACATACCTACCAACAGTGAACAAGTGTTCCCTCTTCTTTACTCCCTTGGCAACACTTGTTATCTCTTGTCTTCTTGATATTAGCCACACTAACTGGTGGGAGATGAGATCCCATTGTGTTTTTGATTATCTATGTGAGTTTTTAAGTCTAGTTTATATCAAAGCTGATTTGAAGTGATTGCTGTATTTATTGACTTGATCTGTTCTTTTACAGAATGAGTGTGTGGTATTATACTCCTCTCTGTCAATCAGAATCAAGAAAACCATTGTAGCCAATTATAGCTATGAACACTATGAAAGAGGATGCAAAGGAAAAGTCTTGTCATTTTTTGTTCTTTAGCCTAAACTATTTTATTTTTTCATTGAATTAGTTGGTTTTAGAACTATCTGGACAATAAAGAAGCAATGGGTCATTCTTATTAGAAATATACATCATCCAGATGCAGTGGCACATGCCTATAATCTCAGTGACTTGGGAGGTGGAGGCAGGAGGATCGCAAGTTCAAGACCAGAGGCAGTCTGCATAATTTAGCGAGACCCTGTCTCAAACAAAATTAAAAAAATGGGCTAGGGGTGCAGCTTAGTGCTCCAGCACTTGCAAAGCATGCAGGTGCAAAGCCCTGGGTTCAACCTCCACTACTGAAAAAAAAAAAAAAGAAAGAAAAAAGAAAGAAATGTGCATCAAATCCACTTGGAAGAGTTTAATTAATTGTTTTTAAAATACTCATTTCTGGGACATCTCTGGAGCTTTAAATTCCTTTGTCTTAGGGTAGACACCAGGTATATGTTGCCATCTCAAGTGAATCAGATATATACTCCTGCACAAGAGCCATTATTTACAAGGATCTTATGCTCCACATCCTATACTCAGCAGCCTAAGAGTTCCAATGTCACTCTAGTTTTTGTCTTATTTCTTCCTCACTTGGAAGGCCAGGATTGCACCGTGTATGGTAACAAGTTTCTCAGTTGTTTCTTTACATGTGGGTGCCATTGAATTGCCTATTCCCGGCAGTCAAATTTTTCCATAGTTATGGACATTGAAGACTTTTATTAATTTGTGAATCTGACTGTTTCTTTCAATTTGGCCTGACAATATGAAGAATAAGCTAATCTGGATTTTATTATTTTGTTTCCCCTTTTATCTTCTGCTGGTTGTGAAAATTCAGTAGTGAAAGGACCAAGAGGGAAGTTGGCTATAGTAGATGAAGCAAATATCCTCATCACTAAGACATCCATTTCCTGGATAATGGTGAGTAGGCTGAGAAAAGCTGATACAGATGCAGCAAACAAGAAGTGAGGTGTCTAACACAGTCTGCCACAGCTATAGACAAACCCAAATAAAAGAGCAACAATGATTAACAAAATAATAGAGGGTTAAATAGTACTGTAATAGACTGTATTTCATTTGAGACTGTTTCTATTGGAACATATCACAAACCTGAACTGGAAATAAAGGCTATTAAGTTTCAGTCAACCCATGAAATTATTACCACAAACATTCATTATTTTTGAAGCTGCATATTAACAACCCCTTGCCTGAAGAATTATAAACCCAAGTCACAGTGGAACACAATCACTGAGTTTCAGATTATCAATTCATCACTGTGTTCATAAGCCTGTGCCATTGTTTCAAGTAATATTTAGGTAAAATAAGTATGTATATACTTTTGCGTTTTTTAAACACTTGGTGGGATGGAAACCATCATGCTGAAAGTCAAAAATTAGGTGTCAGATTTTGTACAAAAATCAAAATTAAAATCTTTTTTATTTTATAAATATAGGGCAGAAAATAATAAAATGGTCCAGAGACACAATTTTGAACATGTATACAGAATGACTTTTTTATTACATGAATAGATATTATTTGCTTGTCATTTATTCATTCAAATAAACATTTATTGGACAGGGGCCTTGTCCTAGATTGTTAAGTAGGATATGAGGAAACAAAATTGAACAAGTCATGCTCTTTGTTCTGAAGGACAAGTAGACAGTAGGTCAAAGACTATGAGATAGAGTAAGTGTAGCTTTTGTGTTCAGAGGAGAGACATTTAGGTGGAACTTAGTAGGTAAGGCAGCCTTGCTGTAGAAATGACATTAGAACTGAGTTTTAAGGGAACATCTTATCCCCTATTTTGCACTTGTGTAGACAGAGCAAAGGAGAAGAGGGAAGTTAGTTTGAAAGAATGCTAAAAGAAATTTCAGATTCCTAATACAAATCCGTTGTATGTCCCTTACAAAGTGGGGCCTGATAGTTTTTAATCTTGTTTAGTACCCACAATGTCTTTGGATTCTTGAGCTTCTGAGATGCAAGATCATGTAAACTCCATTTTTGAAGTTGTTTTTTACTTTTTACTTCTGAGGAATGTGTTTTAGAGAATGATAGTCTCAACAAATTATACGTTTGTTATGGTTGGTTTTCAGAGAGAGTTGTCAATTTCAGAGGATTAAAAAATTCTACCTTATTCCTTTTGTGTTTAGTTGGGTACCATACACTGCAATGCAAATCGGGGAAATGGATGATTCTCTTGTGTAATAAGGACACTGTTGAAGTGATCTGACAAATCAGTTCTGGTTAGAACAAAGTGAACTTCAGTTCAAGTTTAGATATCCATTTACAGAGGGCTTCTATTACTAGAGCATGACAACTACTTTTTAACAGGTCAATGTACTTTCAGAATGGAATTTGATACATTTTCAGCATAAACAGTGTTAAGTATCCTTAGATTTCTGTCTTCCATTTACTGGGTCAATTGAAACCTGGTAAATTTCTGGATTTCACTCAACTTGGCAGGGAAATATGGAAAACACTTTTGTTTGACATTTTATAATGATAGTGAGTATCCATATTTTGCAACTAGTAAAGTAATTCTTAGGATATACTCAGTTTAAACAAAAAGTTGTGATTTAAAAAGAAAAAAATAAAGATTCAATTTGATTATCATATTTAGAAGAATTTTGTCATATCGTGTAGATATAGTTGACTATAATGAGCACACTCAAGCCTTATGATTTCTATCCCACCAAGTGTTTAACAAAAGCAAAGATATATACATACTTATTTTACTTAAACAGGAGAAGGACATGACAAACCACTCCGAAGCAATCCTGAAACAATCAGCGATTGAAAACCTTATGAGGGTCACTATGAATTGAATCTGACTCAATGGCACCTAACTACCACAACAATTTTACCTAAATATTACTTGAACTGTATTTACACATCTTTAATGCCATATTTGGTGGATTCACAGCCTGATAATAAATTGAGTCATGAGGTAAAGTATTTTGAAAAGCCTGGAAATTAGGTGAAATTTGATCAAGGTTCCATAAAGTTGAATTTCTGGCAGCAACCAAAGAAATTCATATTTCTTATTTTTTGTATGAATTTCATATGTCAAATGACCTTATTCCTCCTACCTCACTATCTAAACTTTGGCAATAGATTAACACATGCCAGCGATACTATTTCAAGTGCTTTGAAGGCTACATAAGAATGTGATGGCTTTTGGACAATCTGGGAATATGATTTCTATAGGCTATATTTTCCCATTCTTTCTCCTCTTATTCTTTCTTCCAATCATATGTTTTACTTTAAAATATTCCATTCATTTCTCAACTGATTGTTGCAAAAAAAATCCAACAACTTTAGTTGTCTGGTGATTTCTCAGTATCTAACATAATATGCCTCCAATATTTGTTGTTAGGTGCCATGAGTCAGGTCTGACTCATAGTGACCCTATGTACAACAGAATGAAACACTCCCTGATTCTGTGCTAGGCACATGATCTTTTTAATGTTTAAGCCTATTGTAGATACTGTGTCAATCCATCTAGTTGAGGGTCTTCCTTTTTTGTTGTTGACTTCCCACTCTCCCAAACATGGGACATGACACAAGAGCAGCTAAAAACAATAGCATCATGTCAGAACAAGTATATAATGCATTCTTAAAACAGAAAAATGCCTCCAATGTAGCAGAGATTTTTTTAAATCAATCCTGTGAAAGAGGAGAGTTCTGCCTCTTTCAGCTTGGCTGTCTTGAGCAGGTTACTTAAACCTTTTAATCTTTAATGTCCTCATTTGTAAGTTGGGATAATGGGAGATAATTGAGAAAAAGTTCTTCTTCCTCCTCTTCAGCTTCCTATTTTTGTGAAGGTTTCTTTGATCACACTAACCATTACCTCACAATCAGAATCCTTTCTTCCTTCATGTTACCATCTTGTTTTACCTCAATGATAAAAGTACTGTTTTATTATGGTCAGTTGTTTACATGTCCATTTTACTTGGTAAACTGAAAGCACCTTGAGGGAAGAGATAATATTTTGCCTAATTCATATTAAACTTTCCTAAAAACATAATGACATTTAATAAAATGTGAAATTACACTATTCCTTTCTCTCTCTGGGTCCCTTTTTCCCAATTTTCTTTTTTCTTTTTCTCTTTGAACCCACGGCCTTGAACTTGCAAGGCAAGTGCTGTACTACTGAACTGAACTCTTAACCCCTTTTCTATTTTTTATTTTGAGACAGGGTCTCGCTAAGTTGCACTAGATGCCTCTAGCTTCAAACTTATGGTACTCTTGTCTCAGCCTCCAGAGTCACTGGATTGCAGGTATGCACCACGGTGCCTGGCTCTTCTCAATTTTCTTTACCCAGTACATATATATATATATATATATATATATATATATATATATATATATATATATTGTTGTTGTTGTTGTTAGGTGCCGTTGAGTCGGTATCCGACTCATAGCGACCCTCTGTACAACAGGGGAAACACTATTGTCAGTGCTTCTCTGCTGTTCATAGGGTTTTCAATGGCAGATTGAGTTTTGGGAGGGGGTTGCCAGGTCCTTCTCCCAAGCCTACAGCTTCTGGTGTTCCCAGGTGGTTTCCCATCCAGGTACTAACCAGGCCCAACCCTGCTTAGCTTCCCAGATCTGACGGGATCGGATGCCACAGGGCTACGGCTGCAGGCATATATATATATATATATATATATATATATATATATATATATATATGGGTCTATTTTTGTTTGTATTTATGATCAGAAAACTGAAGTATTTCTGAATGAACTGACTCTTACATTGTGGCATTGCAGGATGCCTTGACTTTTTGTTTAGATTTCTGTATGTGGCTGCCTACAGGTACATCTAAATTGGGTACATTGTTAGGGAAATAATAAAGTCAAAAGCATGGCTGGCTTTTTCCTATGCCTCACTTTATGGAGAACACTGCACACAGCAAAAGTACCTTCTTCACCTTGTGTATGTAGTCCCCTGGCAGATGAGTTTGTGTATATGAGTTTGTATTTATATGTACATGGATGTGTGTGTGTGAGAGAGAGAGCGGGAGGGGAGAAAGAGAGTGCACAAGTGCTAGAGAGCGAGAGTGTGCACTTGCAGACGAGCTGGGTGATACTGGTGATAGGACATTTGGCATGCATCTACATCTGTTGGACAGAGCCAGCCAAACCATCTGCTGTATTTCGATTCTGCCATTCCTTAGGGACCTGCTGCTTGTAGCAAAAGGTTTCAGATAGAAGAAACTCAAAAGAGTGAAGAAGTTATAGGTCACCCAGTTCTTTACCCTGGGGATCCCTGTCAGACCATTCTTTTCCGTGTGCTCTTCAACACGATACAGAACATTTCTGAAACAGTGCACTCTTTGTGTCACCTCACTTAAAACATTCGACGGGACAAAGCTTTCAGTCTCTTCTAAAGAAGATAAATCCTGAAATGTCATTGTTTACGAGGTCAGGAAGTGTGTCCCTGATTGTCAGCTGACAGAGTCACTTTCAGAATCTCCTGATATTTTCCACATCATTCCTTTTGCGTGTTGGGTCTTGAATGGAAGAGACTGTGACTTATCTCTGCCCATAAAATACTCTGCAGGATGTTTTAACACAATGAAGAAAGGTTTAATGTGTTTCTATTATGTATCAGGGACTATCTGTTCCTGGAGATGTTTCAACCCTCTCCTTCTAAGCTTGGGTCAATTCATAATTGCCCTCTCTCTCTTTAAAGGATTATAGTAAAAAATGTAAAAGATGTTTCCTAGTTTTCTAACTCAGAGAGTTTTTATTAATTAAACCAAAAAACTCAGAAGTAAGCTGTTCTAAGCCCTTCATTTTGTACCAAGGAAACTGATACCCAGAGTGAATAAGTGAATTTTCAGAAAAAATTAGGAAGAATTGAAGTCTACCAAAGCCTAGCCCAGGAAAATACCAATAATGAGTCTTTCCAAATCCCAACATGGCAAGAGCAGGACACTGTTTTATTCCCCCTCTGTCCACTTCAAGATGATAAGAACTCCCCAGATGTGGCAGCTAACCTCTGTGAGGAACTGCCATGAAGCCTCAAAGACAGTGCTGTGGCAGCTACTGAGTTGTCAGGAGTCCTGTGCTTGCCTCAGCCTGTTTGATGAGAAGTCAGCTATCTGCCCTAGGATGTCTCACTGCCAGGCTGGCTATTCTTTGGCTCATTTTAGAGAGTGGGGTCCTGATCTCCATGTAGCCAGAGTGGGTGCTCAGCTAATGTTAAATAGTGATGCCAGTCCCAGCCTTTGTTGGAGCAAGGAACTTTGCATTGATCCTTTATAGCCTTTCCTAGCTCCTTGTATAGTGGAAGCAAGTGGCTTATATAACTTGTGGTTACCCAGCTTCTGGAACCTCACAGCTTGCATTTGGGCTCCCAGGCCATCATGATCAGCCCCTGGCATGGGCCCATTTGCTTCATTTCTTTAAGACTCAGGTTTCTTATCTAAGAATGAAAAAAATATCAGTACCTGCCTCATAAAATTGACTTGAGGATCAAACTAGTAAGTAAAAATCCGTGGCATGCTCAATAAATATCAGCTGTATTATTTCTACTCAAGCCACCGAGAACAAAGATAAGGTCATCTTAATAGTTCATACCATATCTCACTGGTGATTGGTGGACTCTGATCCTCTAAATATCTACAGATAGACCATCCTGGTTTGTGATCTCATCAGATCTCAGAAGGTAAGCAGGACTGGGCCTGGCTAGTCCTTGGATAAGAGACTGCCTGGGAATACTGGGTACTCTAAGCTTGGGAGAAGGACCTGGGAGCCCACTCCCTTAACAATCTCAAAACAATCAGCCATCGAAACCCTATGAATAGCAGAGAAGCACTGACATAGGGCTGGCCATGGCACAGTGTTAGGTAGTGTTTTCTTCTGTTGTCCATTAGGTTGCTATGAGTTGGACCTGACTTGACGGCATCTAACAATAACAATAGTCCTCTAAACACCTTTACTTCCTCTGCTTGGGTATATCTGAGAAGATGGCGAGGAAGTACTGGGCACGGTTGCGTTCTCAAGGTGCAAGTACTGTGGCTGGTTGTTCACATCGTGTCTCCTCAGCCCTGCCACCAGCTCTATTGGGGACTGCTGCTGTCACTGAAACTGGGCATTGGTCTGCAGTGAGTGGGGTAGGAGAATGCACCCTCCTTTTTTGGGGCTATCTTTTATAGTCTGCAGCCATGGCACCCTGGTGTCCAATTCTGCCTGATCTCAGAAGCTAAGCAGGGTCGGCCTGGTTAGTCCTTGGATGGGAGACCCCCTGGGAATACCAGGTGCTGTAAACTAGGGAGAAGAAGGACCTGGCAGCCCAGTCCTGGAACAATCTGCCACGGAAAACCCTATAAGTAGCAGAGAAGAACTGACAGTAGGGCCAGGCATGGCACAGTGTTGGGGAGTGTCTTGATCTGTTGTACACAGGGTCTCTGAGTCAGACCCCACTGGGCAGCACCTGACAACAACAACATCTTTTATTAGAAATTCTTTCAAAGTGGCAGTAACTTGGACCTCAGTGTCTTTTAGTTTTTATTCACTGCATTATGTCTGGAGGGCTAGAATGGCAGAAACCAACCTGGTTCTATCAGCCGAAGCTTTGGTCCTGACTCCCTCTTTTCACAGGAAGAAATTTCTTTTAAGAGGTTCTAGAGGTTCCAGAGGGCAACCAGACTACAAGTCAGCTCTGTAACCCACAGCATCTCCCCATGTTTGAATTGCAGTTGCGGGGCCCCTGCTAATACTCATTTAACATGAAGTGGCAAAATTTGTAACAATAATAATGATTTGAATGAAGATAAAGATACTAACCCATTGAAGAGGTGGGAAGTAGCCACCAACTGAGCCACAGTTAAAACTGCTCCCTGGCATTAAACCTGCCACATGGGAGAGCAATAGGAATTAGCTTTTTGATCTTAACAGCAAAATCCTCTATCTGTCTCAAAATGGCTAATTTAAAAGTCTAGTCTACCTAAGACCTGTCAGTATTTAAATGACTGGTATTGGTTCTCATTTTTTGCTTCAACTTTCAGCATCCCTCAGAGCTACCACTTACTAATGGGCTAGGAGTGGGAGATGCCTGGGATAACAAGAAGTGATTTGTCAGCTTAAAGAATGTCACTGGCCATCAAAGAGTCTTTTTTCTTTGGTAGGAGCTGTAAAATCCGCCTGAGTCACAAAGTCAGATGATGACACTTGGTATGTCTAGAGACACTGAACGATTATGCCAATTACAGACTGTGTATGGGAAGGAACAGAACTGATTTTGCTACTAGATAGGTAACTTACCTAAGGGCATTGGAAAAAAAAGGAGTTTTTAAAGTAACACCAAAATAGAAACTAAATTTGACCTGACCAGTTGCAATCCGCTGCCATACTCCACTTTACTTCTTTGAGGGCCATGGAAACAAATCCTTAGAGTGGAGTTCCCAAAATAACTTAGTTAGAACTTGATGATACAGAAATATGAAGAGTTCCAGATAGAATATTTATAAACACTATAAAATTTACACTCATAATATTATGAGTGTAAACGTATACACAGCAGGAAGTGCCAAGAAGGATTAACAGCATATGGTGTAGTTCTTACTTTTAAGTATCTAAAAATACAGTTTGATTAAAGAAATGCAAATATATGTGTGTGTGTGTATATATATATATATATATATATATATATACATATATATATATAGAGAGAGAGAGAGAGAGAGAGAGAAATATATATATGTATATATGAATAAAGATCTATATATATATATGGATACATATGGATACATATACACACATATGGAAGAAGGACCAGTTATTCCATGGACTAAATCTGTGCCAAGTAAGTGATATAAAAAACCTAGCATTTAGGATGGCCTCTCTTTTGTTTGAGATGGCCAGAGTAGTTTCCTATAGAAAATGCAATCTAACCTGAACTGTGAAAGATGGAAAAGGTGAATATAGATAGACAATAAGGAGGAAGGAACTTTTTTGTTAGAGAAATGAAGTAAAAATTCAGAGACAGGAAAATATAAGATATTTTTGGGGTGAGCAAGAGTAGACCATTTGGACTGGAGCAAAGTGGAGAGAGTAGGAGAATAGCAATGGGAAGGATACTGGAAATACAGGATGGGGCCCATCGGTGAACTCTTTTGAGTAGCAGACTAAGGATTTAATATACAGAGGCTTCTATACTTATGATAGAATCACATCCTAACTAACATTAATTTGTATTTATCAATTTTAATGACACTTTTTTGAGTATTCAGGAATACATATACTCTTGATTAATGATGGGATTATGTTCCAATATTGTTGTTGGGTGCCGTCGAGTAGGTATCGACTCATAGCGACCCTCATAGGGTTCTCAATGGCAGACTGTTTTGAGATTGCCTTGGGAGTGGATTGCCAGGTCCTTCTCCCATTTTTGTGGTACTAGGAATAGAACTCGGGGCCTCAGAGACTGCAGCGCAGCGCGCTACCAACTGAGCTAAATCCCAGCCCATGTTCCAATATATCCATCATAAATTTAAAATATTGCAAACTGAAAATGCACTTAATTCACCTAACCTGTCAAACATCATAGCTTAGCCTACCTTAAACATGCTCAGAACAATTCCATTAGCTGGTTGTAGGGCAAAACCATCTAACAGAAAGCCTACTTTATAATAAATTGTTGAAAAGCCTCATAGAGTTTATTGAATAATTGCATGCAAAAATGCTGGCAACCTATCATAGCATATACCATTGGTGGTTTATCCCTGGTTGACTGGGAGCTGCAGCTCACTGCTGCTGCCCAGCATCATGAGAAAGTATCCTACCATATATAGGTAGCTCAAGGAAAGATCAAATTCAAAATTCAAAGCACAGTTTCTTTTGAATGTGAATGTTGTCATGCCATCTTAAAATTGAGGTGTGGAGTTTAACTGTTACCAGAGACCAGCTGATAGGCATTATATGGTACTCTATTCTCTGGAAATGCTAGACAGCAGCTGCAGCTCCTATTTGGCCACATAATTATGGAGGTGAACAACAATTGATACTCTACCATATACTGTGTTGCCTGTGGTTTTTTGAACATTGTGTTTTGTGTTTTCATATCTCATCATGTCTACAGAATGCCCGTCTGTATGTATACATGAGATATTTGATATTTTATTATGAAGTAGGTTGTGTCTTAGATGATGTTAGATAATTTTGCCCAACTGCAGGCTAATGTAAATATTCTGAGCATGTGGAAGGTAGGCTTTATTAAACTACTGTGTTTTGTAGGTTACATGTATTAAATGTACTTCTCATTTAGGATATTTTCAAACTACAATGGGTTAACTGAGGTGGAAGCTCATCATAAATTGAGGAACATCTGTATTCTTGAAGAAAGAACACCCTTAAAACTGATATATACAAAGGAGTGTTTTGGGGGGATCCATTTTGGGATTGTGTGGCATGGTTCAGAGAGAGAAGACTAAAGAAAGGCATGCTGGGTAAGAAGCTTGGAATAGTGTAGGGAGGTGAGCATTGGTAAAATTTATAGTGGCAGATAGTTGATCTAGAAAAAAAATTCCTCAAAGATACAAGATAATTAACTAAGGAATTAGTCAAGAGTCATAGACACTGGGTACTTCATTGCTATAAAGATGAAAGAAGGAGAAAGAGAAGTAACCTCAAGGTGTTAATTGGTTGACTGGGAATGCAATGGGACTAATAACACAAGTGGGGAAGTGGGAAAATCAGGAGGGGAAAGTGGTTTATACTTTCATTATTTTTAATATTTCCAAAATGTTCATTTTTAGAAATAAATTTTCAAGTTTCAATAGTTTCAAGTTGGCAAATTAAATTTTAATTTCATTCAAATCTCTAGGCCTGTAAGGTCATTTTTGAGAGTAATTACAAGGTATGTAAGAGGGGACTACACAGTCTGAAATGCGTAGAAAGGTGAAGTATTAATGTATTGACAACATCATTGATTGTTGTACCCTCAGAATTTGTAAGAAATTACCCTCTGAACATGTAACTTTTTATATGGAACTTCATTCATTTTTTTTCTCTCTAATCAATATTATTCCTGGAGGATCGGTTTTAAAAGATTAAGTAGCTAACTCCTTAAATGAACATGGTAATTTTTATTCCCTTTACTAAGAGATTTTTATAATAGCATTTGAAATTTGAGATTATTAATACTAACTTTCTTTTATATTGATATATCTTTTTATATGCGGCTAAGTTTGAATCCTCATTCTCCAGTTAATAAGTGTATAATCTTTTATCAAAGCAAGTCCTTTTGTAGAATAAGACGTGGTAAAGATTAAATGTGTTAGTGTGTAAATTGCTTATCATAGTGTCTGTCATATAATATTTTTTGAATAGATTTTAGATGCTTTGTGATGTTTGCATAGATTCACCAGCAGTTAGGAACCCCAGAATAAAATAAAGTTATATCTCCTTAAATATTCAATTCAACATGACCTGGAGCAGCCATCTTGGCATTCCAAGATTACCTCTTTTCTGGCAGAGACCGATAACCCAGAGGCTTTCTCAGATTTTGTGGTTAGTTGGGATTGTAATCAAATCCTGTTAACAGGAAATCAGTTGACTGGGTAGTCTTGGATGTTGAAAATGATACACTGTTCACACTATGTCCTGCTAAAATTTAGTCCAAGTGGGGAGAGGAAGCTACCCATCCCATGCCAGTACAAAAAAGGACCCCCAATATCACTCTTAGCTTTGTGCACACACATTCACACACACACACACACTCATGTAGTTTTTTGTTCTGTGGCAAACCCACTGTGTCAGGTTGGTGGGTTTGGGCAAGTTTTTCTTGGAAGTCAGCCATGCCTGAGACAACCCAGACCTAGTCTGGAGCCTTATTCTCTAGAAAAGAATCTATTTTTCATGGTAAATTTTCTCTGAGCAATTCATGGAATTATAAACGTCCAGATAACCCCAGCGTGAGTGAGCTAGAAGTGTATAAATAACCTGCAATTTCAGAGGGACCAGAGGTGAAGCTTTTCATCATTTTCTTTTTAGAAATCACCTTAGAAATTTGCCCATACCCATCATTGCTTCCTGCGATCTCTGTATTTCGTGGAATACAGGGTGGATCAACTTCAGTTATGGGAGAATAATAAAAAGAAAGCCTGTTGTACTTTTACCCTAGAATAATAGATGCCTATATGTCTTGTATGTACTTAATTAAAAATTAGTCTTTCCACAGCTAATTGATGTCCCCACTGGTAGAAGAAGCTGAAGGGATTGGCAGGTTTTAAAATGCATAGTTTCTCATTAGAGAACTTCAGTTCTGCCTCAATAATCATCCCCATAAACTATTATTTTTATTCTCATAATTGTGATCATTTCAGAATTGAGGAGCTAAAAAAGTCCCGTGAAAAGACAATTTGAGACCAAGCAACAAATTTGAGTCTTTCAAAATCCTGTACTCCTGTCAGTTGCCATTCTGGGTTTGGTCTGTCAAATGCAAGAATACACCCTTATCTTCTACTGTGGTTTTCTCGTATGACACATTGAATTTTAGGTCCACAATTATTATTTTAGGGAACCACAATTTTTTTCAGTTGAAAATTTCTCAGCTTGTTCCTTTAAAAAAGTTTTAGAAATTCACACTACTCATAGTTCACATGGAAACCAGATAACTTTCTTCTACCTTTGGCCTTTAAATAAAGGGAGGAAGGAAAGTACTTATGGGGTGATCACTATGTTAGTTTGACATCCACATCAAGGAAAACAGCTCTCCAAGCAAGACTGTCCTTAAAGCAAGAGACAGACCTGTCAGTAACTCAGAGCCAGAAAATCTTGATTTCCAGAACTGTGATCAAACTGTCAGGACAATGCTGCTTCCATGGGAATCAAGACAAGCCCACCTGTCTGAGTTTTTTTTTCCCCAGACATAACTAAACTACAAAGGTGAGCCAATGGAAAGAAAGACATCAAACAATTCCGTCACTATTTCCCCTGAGGGATTTGGTCTTGAAGACTAAGAAAACCCTCTTCAATTAGCTTTAATTAAATGCTATGACTCTCCTCTTCCGACATTCAGAAGACATATTGCCTCATTGTGTGTGTATGTGTACGTGTTATGTTATTAAGAGAGTGGGAGAATTGATATTCTTTAAAAGAAGATTAAAAGCATGGAAGGGACATAGGGAAGTAGAATGAAAAAAAGGGAAAAAAAGTAAGGTGAAGACTGTTCTGGATCTGCTACGGATAAATGGACAGTGGCCCAGATAATCATTTAGTACGTGTTAAGTGGTCATTCTGGTATCATGGTAGCCATATTGATTGTGGCATGATATATATAGATTAAGATGACTGCATTTTATACTAATCCACCTGACTACATGTACAGACAAGATAAGGTGTTTTGCACAGACTATTTCTTAGGCAGGGCTGGGTTTAGCTCAGTTGGTAGCATGCCATGCTAAGGCCCTGAGTTTGAGCCTCAGCACTGCAAAAATGGGAGAAAGACATGGCAACCCATTCCCAAAACAATCCTGAAAACAGTCAGCCATTGAAAAATCCTATGAGGGTCACTATGAGTTGGATTTGACTTGCTGGCACCTAACAAAAACAACATTTCTTAGGCAGTATAGTGGAAGGGCTGTATAAGGGGGTCTCATCAGGCACTCTACCTTAAGTTATCCTAGACAAAATAAAGTTATTTTAAGATTTACTGTAAAATATTACTGCACACAAGGACACTTTTATGAAAGGCATTCATGATACAAGTATGTTTCTTTAATCAGAAACTGGATACATTTTACTAAACATGTTATTGGAATATTTATTTTACACTTTAGGAAGGATCCTGAGAGAAATGTTTTGTGATTAACTGTTTCCCTCTATATGAAAAATGAATATGGGGACAACAATAAATATGTAATTGATAGGGCAGTCCTCTGATCCCTCATTTGCTTTCTGACATTTCCAGCCATACCTTCTCCCAAAGATAATAAGCAGGGCATCTAACAATAAACCTAGTCAGATTGGCACCTTGTTATCCCCTATTGATATTTTACTCTTTTATACAGTTTGGTTGTAAATAGAAAGCCGAGGATCGTATTATAATCTTCCAAGGTGTTTCACTTGAACAGAGAGAAAAACAAGGCACAAAACCTCTATTATATTTATGCTCTTAGATAACACTCCTGACACATTTGCAGAGTAGTGACTTTTTTGTTTAGTTTTATTATTGTTACTTTTTAATGGATAGAGCCTTTAAGCCATACCAGGACAATTCTTGGATGAGAAAAATCGACATCACCTGGATACTTGCTAGAAATACAAGTTTTCAGGTCAATCAGACCTATTGGATCAGAAATCATAGTGTGGCTCTAGCCATCTCTGCTTAACAAGTTTTCATAGTGATCCTGAAGCCCGTTAGAGTTTGAGGAACCACGGCACCACACTATCCAGCTCTCTACCCTCGTTGCTGGCATCCCGAAGCATATGTACAAGTGGTAATTCACGGTGCCCCTATGACTTAATGTAAAGTGTAGTTTCCTGCCTTTAACTAAGCTTGCTGGCTTTGTGGTTTCAGCAGCAGCACAGTGCTCCAAACCAGAGCTAAGCAGGTACAGAGCAAACAGGTGAGTTTCTTTCCGCTTTCCTTATTCTTTCTTTTCTTTTTACTTATTTATTTATTTTTTGTTATTATTTTTTATTTGAAGAAGCATGTCATCTATAGGCAGGCAGGTCTAATATTGAATTTGGATGAGTCTCAATAGTTGTGATATTAGAAAAAGAATTTTTATTTTCCAGTTCTTGGGGTTGAATCCAAGGTCTTGCACATGGTAGGCAAGTGTTCTACCGCTGACCCACATTCCCAGCCCCTTTTACATTTTTTAAATTTTGAGACAGGGTTTCACCAACTTTCCCAGGCTGCTTCTGGCCTTGAGTTTGTGATCCTTGGTCCAATTACAGGCAGGCACTCCAACGCCCAGCTAGAAACAAGTAACTCATCTAACACTCATGTTCTTTACCTGTATTTTTATGTAGTTGTTTTGAGTGTGAAATGAGATCTGGGCTAGCACTAAAGGCATGGTGCTTTTATGTGAATTAGAAAAAGGGAGGGGGTCCAATTAGTAAAAATCATTCATTTTATCTCAAAAACAATCAGCCATTGAAAACCATATGAGGGTCCCTATGAGTTGGACCTGACTTGATGCCACCTAACAACAACAACAACAACAACAACAACAACATTGCCATTATCTTTTCTCAGATTTAATAAAAACATGATCTGGATTTTAGCGCTGACTTCTGCCTGCTTACCTGGACACCATTGTCCAGGGCACCACTATATTGCAGATAATGTATACGAAGCAGCTACATCAATTGCTTCTCAAATAGGGTATTAATAGCTAACACATCTGACACACAAGTGTGCTTTCTTAGATGTATCTATGACAATTCAAGGAGAAAAACATATACAGTAATCATTTGGTTATTAGCAATGATGCTTAAATTGCCTAGTAGAAGTTAAAAAAGAATCGTCTTACTCCTCAGTGCTCTCATGGAACAAATTAAAAGGTTAATTGAAAGCATTTAATGTTATCCTTAATGCAGCATTAATATCGCCTCTATCTGAACCACTAAAAATAAGGAGATCTTAGAAAGAAAATTATTTTCACATTTTCTCAAGTAACACCCACAACTATTTACTGACTGATGAAATAATTTAAATAGGGAACCAATATTACAAAATAATAAATAAGACATAGATACCCACAAAGTGAGGGGAGTAAGTTTTTTCACAAGATATTTTCTACATACTAAAAACTGACTTCAAAACCTTTCTTAAGGACAGGAGTTAACAGGGAAAAAAGACTGGGTTATTGTACAAGAGGATGAATAGAAGAAGAATAAGAGTGAAGCTTTTGGCTTCTTTGCAAGATTACCTAGGGTTAACCCTTCTTGGAGTTTTTTATTTAAGAATTTGAGTGTTTTTACCCAGGGTAAAACCCATGCTAATGCTCAGTTGTCCTAGATTTGGTATTCATTTTCAGCACAGCTTATTATTACTTATTATCGGTTCCCAGGTGTAATGAGCTAAGGTCTGCCTAACACTCATCATTACATGTTAAAACTGCATGAAAATGATAAAACAGAGCATTGGCTTTAAGGTTATGGTGAATCCTTATCTACCTATATAGTACTAGGTTATAGTACTGCCATCATAATTAAATACTAATGAGGAAATGTAACAAGATATTGTGGCCAAAGTAAAATTCTAACTTAAATAGCATCATTCAAACATAATACATAAAATAAAACTGGAAATTGCTTTTTGAACATTGCTCATGTTACAAGATGTCAGAATCATGCATAATGCAAAAGTGGAACTGCTTGCAGCGACTTTACACAGGAGAATTTAAACTTGCTTCTGTGGACACGAGGAACTGCTCTTTGAAGCATGGGCTCTGATGAGAGTCTGCCTGACTCCAACAACATTCCAAGGAAACATTCTCCTTCCATCTGATGCATATTTATTTACAGGGTGCTGAATAAAGGAAAATTCACACTACATGGCAGATTGCACCTCCACTGTATTTTTCATTAATCATCTCTTCTTTGGCATCTTCACCATTGCTTCATTATTGATCTGTTTTTTGAACCCTCTGTGTGAATAAAGTTACGATCACAAAATTACCCATTGATCAATGTCAGCAAACACATTCCTGAAAACACAACCTTTAACTCCTTTCCTCCCTGAACCCTCAGTCCGTTTCATCTCTCCAGCAAAAGTCTGGAAAAACAGATGATCCTTGTTTTATTCCCTAAAGGGCAACCAATTCAGACTTTGCTAGTTTACCATACCGAATGTAAAACCCATCTCAATAAGAATAGTTTTCCTCTCCTGCTCGGATTTAAGTGAAAATGTCTTTCTTGCTCACGCTAACAACAGTCCCTTCTATTCTGAAGATTGTAGATCATTTATTGGTCTTTGTTGCCACATACAGAGGAATTACCATCTTTGAATATATTTGCCAAATACAAACAGATTTATCCCCACACTAACCTCTCTAATTTGGACATAATTAGAGAAAAGGCTATTCAATTAGTGAAAATTCTTAAATTATAGATGACTGATTACTTCTGAGTACATAAAATAATACAGGAAATGACTAACAAAGTGTTGCCAAGTACAGGACCTGCCAGGCTTATTTTAATGAATAGCTAAAGATCATTGAAATTAGTACATTAATTGTATGCATGTAAATTGCTTCTGCTAAGTGCATTAAAATGTTTGTCTCTTTGTAATCATGTTTAAATTGTTTGTTTGGTTAGTATACCCTTTCCATAATTATTCATGAAAGACAAAGTGAACTTCAATATAGTTCCTGCCTAAATCTCAACAATATCTATTACAAGCCTCCATCTACATTTTACCATCAAAACAAAATACAGTTAGCCCTTCATATCCATGGCTTCAGCACCTATGAATTCAACCATCTTATGGCATCTGATCCTCATTGGATCTCTGAGGCTAAGCAGGGTGCTGTAAACTTGGGAGAAGGACCTGGCAGCCCATTCCCAAAATAATCAGCCATTGAAAACTCTATGAATAGCAGAGAAGCACTGATGATTATACCAGGCATGGCATAGTGTCATGGAGTGTTTCCTTCTATTGTACATAGGGTTGCTATGAGTCAGACCCTACTCAATGGTATCTAACAAAAACAGATTGAAAATACTTGGGTAAAAAGATTTCTTCCATACTGAACATGGGGCTGGGATTTAGCTCAGTTGGTAGAGCACTGCGCTGCAGTCTCTGAGGTCCTGAGTTCAATTCCCAGCACCGCAAAAATGGGAGAAGGGCCTGGCAATCCACTCCCAAGGCAATCCCAAAGCAGTCAGCCACTGAAAACCCTATGAGGGTCGCTATGAGTCAGATACTGACTCAATGGCACCTAATAACAACAACAACAATACTGAACATAAACAAGATGTTTTTTTTTGTATTCATCTCTAAACAATACACTATAACAACTACTACTTACATAGTATTTACATTGTATTAGGTATTCTAAGTAATCCAGGGATGACTTAAAGTTTTCCAGAGAAGCTGGATGTGGTAGTGCATACCTGTAATACCAGCACTCAGGAGGCTGAGGGAGGAGGATCCCAAATTTAAAGCCAGCCTGGTCTACATGGTGGGACCCAACCTAAATGAAAAAAAAAAAAAAAAAAGAAAAGAAAAATTAAGTAAGTATAAGGAGGATGTTTATAGGTTATATGTAAGTACTCCTCCATTTTATACAGACGTCCTTAGCACCTAGTACCAATTATCATTGGGTATCAAGAGGTGACTGTACTCATGACTTATTTTTTTATAAATCCAACATGCACGTCACATCTAATAAAACTTTTCTTCAAATTACCCATTTTCTTACCTAATGTTTTTCTTTCAGAGTCTAGTGCAGGGTAAGATCTGATTCTTAACTGAACTCCCTGGGTTTGAATCCCTCCTCTATCATTTAAAACGTATGGAGTTTGGGCGCACAGCTAAATAACTCTGAACCTCAATTTTTTTCATCTGCCCTACAGAAATGTGGGGATTAAATGAAATGATGTTTTGAAAAGTGTTTCTTAAACTTCTGTGATGACAAAAATCACCTGGGGTGCTTGGGAAAACCAGTTTTCTCAGGCTCCTCCTGTGAGGTCGCCAATTCAGGTGGGCCCACCAACTACCCCAGGTGATTCTTATCATCTGGGAAACACACTTTGGAAGCACCTGGCTTATAGGAGTTTTGTTTCTGCATATTCTGTGCACTGTATGTTGCATTAGTGAGCCAAGACAAAAGGGAAAGAGACTGATTATGCAGGAACCAGAAAAAGTCATCACAGCGTCCCTGACAGCTTTTCCTTAAATATATACAGTGCAGAGGTGTTCGCCATATTATAGAGAACTGTTTTCTCCATAGCTGAACAGTTCCATTGGTTCAAAAGACAAGTCTCTTATTGTGCAGGAACTTGTTTCTTTTGAAGTTCTATCCATTGTTCTTGCTTGGTATTTGGAGCAACATGGAATAAGTCGGCTTGTCTGTCCATTTAATAGCCTTTCAAACGTTAAAAGAACTCTCTTATCTCTTCTTGATCTTCTCTTTCCAGGCTAAATATACCAAGTTCTTTAATCCATTTATTGGTCATAGGACATAATTCCTATAGTTCTCACAGTCTCAGTCACCCTCCTTTGGAGCCAACTCAAGACTGTCAATTTTCCACTTAAAATATATTTTGTGACAGGATTAGATAGAGCACGACAAATTTCTGTACAGGGCAGAATATAGACAAATCATGTTTGTATAAAAGACACAAGACAGATTTTCTGAGAAGAAAGGTGCACTTTAAGGCTTCTAACTTCAGTTCTTTGACTTACTCTGTGACTCATATGAGCCACTTCATATTTCAGGATCTTAATGACCCCTCCTCTAAAACTGGGGCAGAGAAATAGTTCTTTGCTTACTCACCTTACAGGGATGTTCAGAGGATAAGACATAAATAAAGTGGTTGGATGATTATGTGTTGATATGATGACCAAGTCAATAATGAAGCTATATTCAAGATAATAGTCACTAAAAGTTAATATATTTTAAAGTAAATAGGAAAAGTTATTACAAACTTTTATTACAAGGTCATTACAAACTTTTTGTGACTAAAATGCATTTAAAAATTATTTTAATCTTGCTTTTATAGGAAACCTCACACAATGGCTCATACTAATTTGATAAAAATCTCCAAAATTTTGAAACATAGTGCTGAATCCCAGTTGAGCTCCTTGGCCAGAGACAGCTGCTAGTGGCTGACCTCAAAACCAAAATATGATCAAGGAACTGAAGACAGGTGTGACATGATTTATTCTAGGGTTTTCCTCTCAGTTTCCTCTGTGTGCCTCTACCTGCACTGCTGCCCTCTGAGTGCCCCATAGCCTATACATGTCCCCCAGTACTCTCCCCTCTCAGGATCTAACCATGTGAGACCAGTGCTGGTGGAGACGCTTCTTAAGGCTTTTACTTAATAGTGGCTGATTGCCAAGACCATTGTCCAATCACATCACAGTTACATGGGATTACAGCATAGCAATATTTTATGCATGTGCCAGTCCTTGTTATATCAGCCTGTTTACATTCTGATACTGGTCACTCTGACCTGACCTAACACATAGATTATTGGAAATCTAGGTTACCTTGTGCTATGTTTGTGCAAGAAAAGTTTTTAAAATGAAATCAAGCTTGCCAGGCATGGTGGCGCATGCCTGTAATCCCAGCGGCTAGGGAGGCAGAGGCAGGAGGATCACAAGTTTGAGACCAGAGGGAGTCTGTGTAATTCAGCGAGACCCTATCTCAAAAAAAAAAAAGGCTTTACATTTTTGGTTTTTAATGCCTACTTCCAAGATGAGAGTCTACAGTCAGGAGACTGGATTCTTTTATAAGTCTTAAAGACCTATCTGCTAGGTCTGAAGAGCAAATTAGACATCATGTTCTCCTCTCCTTACTTTGCTGCAGTTCACTTCAGAAAGAAAAGAATGATTTGCAGGAGTGTCCTGTTCTTCAGAGTTTTTATTATCAGCACTTTCCTCTTTATCTTTTTCTTTTGATGTATTCTCAAGGTAAAATTTAGAGTAAATGGGAAGCAGATCTGTCTCTCTCTGATAAAAGATTGGACCTTAGATAAAGAGAAGAAATAACTTCATCATTATACAAGAACATTACTTTTGTTTAATGGTGAGAGGAAAAAAAGAAGTGTGCAAAATTACATACATATGTTAGCCAGGTGGCTGAAATGGCAAACAGGCTGAGATAAGGAGACGGGGAATGGCGCATGCGTATGTTACTGCTGTGATGTAATCCTTATGTGACACGTGCATGTAATCATTGGGAATTAGCCACTATTGTGTAGAAGTCTTCATAAGCCTCATTGCAGTTATGCTCGAGGGTGGAGAGGGAGTTCAGGAATAAAGTATGTCAGACCTGCCTTCAGCTCCTCGAGTGGTTTTCCATTTTGTGGTTGGTCCCAAATGTCCCTCTCTTGCCAAGGAGCTTGGATCCAACAACTAAGATAACATGTACGAAAATGTTTGTACATGTGTATGCTTAATGTGCACAGAAAATAACACCAGAAGGTGATAAATCAAAATATTAAAAACGATTATCATTGGTTAGTATGATTATAAGTGTTTTCTTCTCTTTATAGTTTCCTATATTTTCTAAATTTTGTATGAGTATGTAGTATATTTACAATTAGAGCAAAGTCAAGAATGCAAAAGAAAGAGCCTTGCTCCTAGGTGACAAGTTGATGTTTGTATTAGAAACAAAATTTCATGAATACTTTTTTTTTATTAGTGTCAGTTCTGAAAAGTAGAAAAGGGACTTTCTCTTATTCTCCCCATTTCATTTCTTCTGACATGTGGGAACTTCTTTTAATGACAGATTTCAATGAGAAAAAGGCATCTGGGGCAATAATCAGAGGAGATTGCATTACACTGTGACAAAATCTTTAGAAACACCTTCCTGTCTGGGCCACCAAATGCAGTGCAGCAAGCATAGATCCTATTTCTTTTTTAAAACGTGACTTTTCAGGAGACTTCTTTTGCATTGAGATACTGATTTTTAAAAAAATCTCTGCCCTACTTGCCGATACTATTAAAATTCTCAATTCTACATTGATTTTTCTGATCCTTGGTTTAAATTTAGGAGGTCAGGGTACCACTGGTCCCTGATCACTAAACTGAAAGTTCCATGATACTGGGAACATGTTTGCTCATTTCTTTGTTTTTAATGCATTTCTATGTCCTCAATATCTAGCCCAAAGTCTGAGGCTTAATATGTGTCAGTAGTATAACCTGCAAGCAAGCCCTTAAGCCAGCTGATGATAATTTAGAATATAGCCCTCTACCCTTCTCTCTGAGTATCAGTGTTTGGATGTTTGTTGTTGTTTGTTGTATATCAGTGAGAGAAACTCTAAAAGACGTGGGCAAAAGGGGACTGAGTAGAAGGACAAATTGAAGAGGCTGGGGAATCTGGATGGAATCTTCTCCATGTTGTTACCGAAGGCAGAAGATTTATGCTTTGGACAATACATAGCAAAGACCATTTACTAAAGTTCTCTGACTTGTCTAATTTTCTTTTCTTTTTTCCTTTCCTTTCCTTTCCTTTCCTTTCCTTTTCTTTTCTTTTCTTTCTTTCTTTCTTTCTTTTTCTTTTTTCTTTCTTTTTTTCTTTTGTTTTTTTTTTAAAGGGATGGGATTAGATTACAAATGGCTGTAAAATTACTCTCAAAATCTTGAGAAAAGGTTAAGACAGGGCTGAGGCTGACAAAATGACAAATGTCAGAGCCAGGAAGCCCCACATCCTTAAGAAATGAAGACCCAGCCTTTGTCATACACTATGAATTACCGCAACAGGTGAACAAAGCAAGGAGGGGATAAGTCATAGGAACAAGAAGCTCCGTGTGACTTCAGATAGACTCCTCTGCTATTAGAAGAAATTCTGTAACCTTGTGAGATCCAGAATAGCTTTTTCATTTGGGATGAGGAAAAGGCAGATAGGAATCAAGTAGCTAAAGTTGTGGGGGTGGGGCCCTTGTCCTGGGAAGGCTGAGAAAAGAGGTGGGTGGTGCGGGGCATGTGGTAAGAGGCTTTGGCTGGCTGACTTACAACAGTATAGCAAGGAGGGCCCTTTGAAAGAAAGCTAGGAAAGACAACTGGGTAACCACTGCATCCCTTCAATTTGCTGACATGCATCTAACATTCCTCTCCACAGAGTAAAGCTGCAGACATCCTTATGTCTTCAATTACTGACTAGAGTGGGTGAGGATCCATATGACTCATGAGAGAAAGCATTAGAGAGAGCGAATTCCTAAAGCTGAAGTTCCAGGAGAAAAGCCACTTTTGTCCCCTGGTTGTGACAGATGGTGGGAGAGTTTCCCATTGGCGTGCTGCATCACATATACCAACTTTAACAAGCTTTAGGGAACCCACACCTTAACCTAAAGTGGTGACTTAAGTGGTTAGAATCTCAAGTATTGTGAGGAATTTGAGAAATATGATTGGTCTCTTCTAAGCCTCTCATACCTACACAGTCTGGACAGCTCTGTGCTAGTGCTGAATGTGGTTCCCAAAGGACTGTCTCATTCCTGGAGAAATCGAGACACAGCAGAACTGTATTGTCCTCATTTAAGATTCCATTCTATGCAGCAAGAATCTCTTTGGGTTAAAGTCACTAGATTGTCATTCTGTGCTAATTGAGCCAATTCTTGGAAATCCCAGTCTCTCACCTGGACCATTGCCCTTCCTGTAAACCTGTCAATCTCCTAGGTGATTATACCCACTATCTCTAGCTTGACTTTGTCCAAACACTGTTTCCACCGTGCTTGTTTATTTTCCTTTGCAGTAACTTTGATGGCTCTCTACACAGTATTGAGTGTCAAGATGTGGTTCTTAAAGCAACAGCATTAGCATTACTTGGAAAGTTATGAGAAATGTAAAATTTTTCAGCCCTACTTTGTTGTTTCTAGTTCGTAGGTGCTACCAAGTTGGGTCCAACTCAGTGACTCTATGTACAACAGAAAGAAATACTCCCTGACACTGTGCCATGCCTATGATCTTTTTTATGTTTAGGCCCATTGTTGCAGCCACTGTGTCAATCCATCTAGTTGAGGTTCTTCCTTTTATTCGTTGACCCCCCCCCACTCTTACTGTTGTTGTTAGGTGCCCTCCAGTCGTGTCTGACTCAATGACCCTCATAGGGTTTTCAATGGCTGATTGGGGATTGCCTTGGGAGTGGATTGCCATGTCCTTCTCCCATTTTTGCAGTGCTGGGACTCGAACCCTAGACCTCAGAGATTGCAGAGCAGCACTCTACCAACTTAAGCTAAACCCAGCCTAACCCATCACTGTAGACCTGCTGAATTAGAAATTGGTGGTAAGGCCCAGAGATCTGTTTTAACAAACTCTGATGCACACTGGTGTCTAGGAACTTCTACCATAGAGCTCTTAAACCTGACATTTAAAGCACTGTTTCCTCAAAAGTCTTATAACACTTGTTTCTTTTATTTGGAAGTTATTGACCCTGGCTTGTGTTATGTTTTTTTTTCTTTCTTTGTATAACCTGATGTCATCTTCAGAACTGTAAACTCCTTGGTCTCTGTGTTTTCTAGTTTACTAATTCATAAAATCACAAAGCTGGTAAAGACTTGGCAAAACTTATTTTGCTATCTCTTAATTTTATAAACCTTTGAACAGTACCATGTGCATAGTAGGTATTCAATTAACACTTGTTGAATGAACTAGCAGACCCACAATGGGCCACAGATGTAAATTAGGACTGCTGAGACCTCAGTCTCATTGCCTTAATTTAGATTGTCCCTACTGGCACTCTCTAAGGGTTTGTGAATGTCTAGGGAAAGCCTTGGATGCCTTTGCCAGCTTTTCCCCCATGGTCCTTTGCATTGACTATGACATTTGCAGCATGTGAGATACAGATGGCAGCACAGTTGAATTAAGAAGAAAATAAAAATGAAAACAATGATAAAATTTATATGCTTTTCTTACTGCCACTTTGAGATTTGACATGAAGTATGAATCTGTCATACACAAGAAATAATATCTTGCCTGAAAATCTAAAGCATAAATGAAAATTAATCGTAGCACATAGCTGTTAATTATCAGCCTTTGGAGCATTCCGGAGCAGTTGCTCATGAATACCTATTCAGCTGAAGAGCACAGGTCATTAGGACATGCTGACATCAGCTATGAAGACACTTGCCAGTTGTTGCTTGATGCATCTGCATAGTTTAGAGGTCCAGGCTGCTAGTGGTCATTGCACTTGTAAGAGAGAGGCTGCCACAGTAGAAATGGCAAGTTTGGCTTATGAAACTACTTTTTCTCCAACTCAAAAATGTTTACACCTATGAGAGGAGATCCTTGACTTCTGAGAATTGCTTTGTTGTAATACTTCTCCTAAATGAATTGGGTCATAGATGTGACAGACATTGTGGATGGAGCCACTCAGTGGCAAGCAGTAAATCAAGGTGGCATGCTGAACAAATAGATAATTTTTACTGTATTTTTATTTTTGCTATATTTTTATTATCAGGGTTCAATGCTGTAGGGCCCTGTTGAAAGGTGTTGTTCTTAGAGGAATAACAAATACTTGCAATGTATATCCATTGCTCTTTAGAGAGAGGACAAGGTCAAGGAAAAGCATTTATATCTCAGGAGAAGAAACTCAGAAAGGCAGCCCATTCTCGTAGGTTAAATTCACACACTAATGAAAAGGAGGGGAAAATAGGAAGAAGTTTGCTTTTTAGTCATCTTTTATGGACAGGGCAGCAAAAATAGCTTATCTTATTACTTTAGGTCAAGTTCATTAAAATAAACTCACAGAGACTTTCCTATTTTTTTTGTGTGCTTGTTGTATTTGGTTTAAATAAGAGTGCTCTACATTCCTACTAATCTGTTTTAGGAGAGTGACAATCAGCTACCTATTGTTCGTATTTTGCAACATATTCTAACCTGATAAGTCACTAATCTCAAGTTTTAATATGTAATTATCTCATGTCAAAATCTTGTTGAAATGCAGATTCTAATTCAGTAGGTCTGAGTCAAGGCTGTATCTTTTTTGTTTCTTTCTTTCTTTTCTTTTTTTTTTATATATTTTGGATCAGGGTCTGGCTAAGTCATGCAGGCTGCCTGTAGCTTTGAACCTGTGACGCTTCTGCCTCAGCCTCTCGAGTTGCTGGGATCACAGGCATGTGCCAATTTGCCCAGCAACTTTAGGTGATTTTTGTTGTTTTTGGTTTTGGCAGTGCTGGGGGTGGAACCCAGGGCCTTGGGACATGCTAGGCAAGCAGTGTACCAATCAGCTACATCTCCAGCCTGCTATAATTCTGCA
>VMDO01010994.1:0-44316 GCA_007922755.1 Pedetes capensis
AAAGAAAAGAAAAAGAAAACGGAAAAAAAAGAAAAGAAAAAAGAAAAAGCCAGGTGGTAGAGATTCAGCAAATATGGAAAAGGGAGAAAAACCCACATGCAACCACGATCGCTGCACCAAAAATCAATCCCCCAAAGTAAAGAAGGTATCCGGCACCGGCCGGCAACTGGTGCGCGCCTCCTCCCGCCCCTTTGCTGATCAGGACTCGCCGGCTGCGGAGGTTCCAAGCTCCCCGGCCCACTTCCTTTCTTATTTTGTGGGTTTCCCTGGCTCGGCTGGAACTAAAGGAAGGGAAAAAGGAGACGGAAAAAAAGCCATAAAAAATTAAAACAAAAGCGCAGGGGGCGGCCCGCGGCGAGCCGGGGAAGTGGCGCGTCGGGGTCCCTCCGGCTGCGGTGTCTTCCCGTCCGCCGTCATCCCCAGTCGGCAGCCGCGAGCGCAGAGAGCAGCGCGAGCGCTGTGAAGATGCGAGGAGGTGGAACAATGAATTTATAGCGGCATGCCATCCTGCAATGGCAATTTCAACAATTCGTCACTGCACGCTGCCTCTTAAAGGGAGAGCTTCCCCCACCGCTCCCACCCTTCCCGGTCCGCGCCTAATCAGATGGGGGTGGGCGAAGAGGGAGGAGGAGGGCGATCGAGGAAAAGGAGACAAGGAAGGAGGAAGGGACCGGGACCTGGCGAGGTGGGAGGAGGGACAAAGGAGGGAGCGACGGCGAGAGAGAGGGAGAGGGGGAAAAAAAAAAAGTATTTGGGCAAGAAAAACAGAAAATTTCCTTGGCCTCATTTAAAGCCACAGCGACTCCGGGTCTGATATTTCACAACCAATCGGGTTGGCTAACCTCGGCTTACCTCATCTCCTGAAGGGGTGTTTTGGTGTGTTTTTAAAGTTACTGAGACATTTCAAGTCTTTCCCTGCCTCCTCCTCGCTTGCTTTGCTTGCTCTGGGTAGGGAGTTCCTGCCGCCAGTTTTTCTCCTTTGCACGCCGGTGCTCTCTGTCCTCGCAGACCACGCACCTCTGCTTCCCGTGCGTCCCTTTGCTGTCGCGCTCCTTCAGTTTCCTCCCCGCCGTCCGGGTACCGGTTTTCCTGCCTCCTCATTCCCTTGCCTGTTCAACTCTGATGCTCGCTGGGTTCGGGCGCCGGGTGACTAACTTTTCCCGGCCACCAGCAGAATGACCGGGCAGCGGGACAGCGGCCGGTGCTTCCTGGCAAGTCTCGGGCAGCGCCTGGAGCGCTGTGCTGCCCCCAGGGCAGCGCTGCCTGCGGCCTGGAAACTCTTAGGCTTTGTGTGCGGAACGGCGGGCTCCCCCCTTCCTCTAGCGCGCCTTCGTCAGTGCCCACAATCTGTCACTTAATCCCAGCCACTGGAATTTGCTCTGCTTTAGAAAGACAGGGTGGCAAAGAGTTAACTCTTGAAGGCAATTCTGCCCGTACTTTTTTTCCCCCGAAAAGATTTTAAAATTTTGAGCTTACACTTTTTCTTTCTGCTTGAGTGATATCAGTGATAAATGCTCTGATGTGTATTTACCATATCTCTCCTAAAGCAACCACCCATGCCCTAGGCCTTGGCCTACTAAGTTCTCACCAAATTCCTTTTAGGAGCAAAAGGATACTTTGTGGGGAGAGAAAGATTGGTGCTTATTACTACCCTGGTGGCATTGTCTCAGCTCATTTTCTCTGTCCTCTTTTTTTCCCTCTCTAATGGTCAGTTCTAGGAAGGTAAAAGGAAGCACTGGTGACTTTCTAAGAGCTACGTGGAAATCACTGGAAGATCTACCACTGTAAGGTGTGAACATCTCCCCTTCAATTGTCCTTCAGGTTAATCCACGAATGCCCCGGTGAAAATGAATCAGCATAATTCACACACTTCCGTCCTTTTTAACTTCAGGGATGCAGAGGGTCTTTTGGAACCCCAGTGGTCCCCAAGCTGCTCACTGTTCAGGAAGGGTACCATGAGGCCCTAAAAGCAATAATAAACCTCTGGAGGGAATTCCAGAATTGCCTGGCAAAGTTGCCCATAGCTCTCTGCCTGGCGCACCCTCTGGAGTCATCTGGGAGGCAAGTGAAATTTTGCCTGACATCTGGTTCTCGCTTATAAATTAAGTGCTCATTGGGATCCCAGGAACACCCAGTAGCTCCTGATGGATTCTGAAATACATTAGGCCCTGGGAGGAAGCTGCTACTGCTGAAGGCCTTTTAGTTCCCAAGCCCCTCAGTCTCTCAGTACTCAGGTGCCAAGACCAATTCTTACCAGGCCAGCATAGGAAGGAAGAGAACCCACGTGCCAGAAGTTTCCTGTGTCCAGCCAATACCTTTCAGCCTTATGCTGACCACCATCACTCCAGTGGTCATTACCTTATGCTTCCATACAGCAAGATTTTTACCAATTTCAGTGAGAAAGAGTCCAGTATTTGGCATGAAATCTCATCTCCAAAATAACCTTGATTCAACAAACTTAACCAGCTTAACATTGTTAATCTCAAAGCATTATTTTGATAGATATTTTATGTGACAGTGCTTTAAAGCTATTAATTATAACTGTTTTTTTACTTAGAATTTAAGGAAATTCCAACTAAATTTTCTTCTTACTGAAGATTTTATCCTTTGCAAAAATACTGGTCTTCTCATGTGAATCCTGAATCTGAATTTTATGCCTTTAAATTTAATAAATGAATGATATTTGTTCTCAGATATGCTATCCAAATGTTTAGAAATATATTGAAGAACAAAGTTCCAAATGTGATTATCAACTACTAAATACTTGTTAGAACCACATACCACAAGGAAAGGAGCTAGTAGACCTTGTGGATCTAATGGGTGCTTACTTATTCCAGAAAATTTTCCTTGGATACATTTTTGTTTTCTGTGAAAGTTACTTGAACTCTTTAGAAAGATCACTTAGTAATATTTTAAAAAATATTTCTGTAGTGGATTAGGATGAGTTGCTATGTTCCAGAAAAAATTAATGTCTGTCAGTTCAAGGAAATAATTTGCACTGGATGAAAATAGCTTAAGTGTTTATTTTTGCAGTTGAAAGACAAAATACCCTAGCAATCATGTTTTTGTTGTTGTTGTTGTTGTTGTTAGTTGCCATTGATTCAGGTTCCTCATAGGATTTTCAATGGCTGATTGCTTCTGCATTTTTTTTTTTTTCAGGAGTGGATTGCCACATCCTTCTTCCATTTTTGCTGTGCTGGGGATTGAACCCCAGTCCTGAGAGAGTGCAGAGCAGCCTTCTACCAACTGAGCTAAACCCCAACCCCAAGCAGTCATGTTTAGGTGGGCTAATTACCACTTCATTATCATTTTATTCTAAGTAACAGTTTTATTTATGCATATTTAATGAGAAATTTCCACTTCATTTATAAAATATGTGATCACAAATTCAATTGGTATGTTTTACATTTCCCAGAAGAAAGACTTCTTTCTTACTCCAGAATATTACAAGCTGGAAGTTATCTTGATGATCATCTGAGGTAATTTCTTCCATCTTTTAATGAGAAATGGAGACATGGAGGCAAAAGTGATTTGCCTGTGAATGAAAAACCTACTTGTGGCCAATTCTCCTGAAAGCTAGAGTTCTTAATTTTTAATTTGGTAGTCAATCTTTGATACTTCTTAAAATGTACTGAGTTTAACCAATATCTGTCAAGATGTTATGGTCTTTATGAGACTCTCTGGAAGCTTGTGAAGGTGAATAAGCCATGATTAATGCAAAGAAATCACAATTCAGAGGTGGAACCAGTTGGCTCAATAGATACTTGGAACTTGAGCTGGAAAATACAAATATGAGGGAGGGGCACGAGAAAAACACCTGCAAGTCCTCTGAGCTCTGTGCTTACAGTAAAACTTCACTGTATAGGATTTCTGTATCCTTATAAGTAGAATTTTCTCAAATTTCCATTTGCTAAAGTGTCAAATCCTTACCCCCATCCCACACTATGGTTTTAATGGTGAGAGTGAGGAAATATCTAAGTAAAATATTCCCCTCCAGCCAAACACCTGCTCCTTACCTCCCATGTAGAAGAATCACAGTCCCTCAACACTGTTTTGCTTTCCCACATCAAAATTCCTATTGTAGGCCTTACTGCATTTCGAGCCCCTCTTTGGTGGCAGAATGCATGACTGCTGTGAATGGGAATTGCTTCACTACTACATGGGACAATTTATGAATGCCTCAAAGACTCAAGGTGAACCTTTTCTTCCTGGGTTATTTTGCTTTGCAAATTCTAGTTCTTGGAAGACTCTATCAAAATGAAAGGTTGCACTTTGGCAGGAGGGGAAGGACTATATTTACTGTTCTAGTTTTGATATCAATCTTGTTTTTAGAAAGTGTGTAGGGAACTGCACCTGAACAATCTTTCTTCCTTCCTTTTTTACCTTTCCTTCCCCATCCATCTCTTCTTATATTCAACAATGGCAGAATATACATCTCGATGCCCCAATGCGCACACGTTAGCATATAGACACAGACCCACTCACACTAACTCATGTTCTCCTCTCTGCTTCACTGATGGGTGAATATAAAGTCTTGGTCTGACCTCAGTTGATAGACGGGACTAGATCACCTACTCCGATTCTCTAGCAAAGAAAACTTTCTTGGAACCTGCACTGTAGAGATTTTTCTTTCTTTTTTTCTGGAGAAGTTTACTACAAGGCCAATAACTCAGAATCATTTTCTGTGCTATCTGCCTGATACGTATTACAGAACCATTTATTATGATGGACAGCATGCTTTAAAACAGTTCTACTTAGTATTACAAAAATATATCCTTAGAAAATCTAGATTATACACAAAAATTTTTTACTGTATAAAAGTTTTCAGATGTATCATGTGCATAGGTATTATTTAAGACATACAGGTGTTATCTGTAAAGTAAAACCGACAAGTCATATTTTATGCTGACCAGCTGTGAAATGTTTTTGTAGCCTTTCTCGCACAATTATGCACATATTACTTGCTTTTATGAGTTACCCAAATTCTATTTTTCTATATTTTCCAGAAATTATCTCAAAATCAAATCTTACTGAAAACACATGGAAAATTGGGAATTTCCAGTAGGGAGTAATATGAAACATTTGAGGTTTAAAAAACTTTTTCCCTTCATGATGGCAAATTTCAAGTAAACATTTCAAAGTACTTAATGAGTTATAGGTATAAATGTAATTGTAGTAGGAATTGTTCTTTTTTCTGATTGTCACCATTTTTTCTTTAGTTTAATGTTGCACCTTACTATGACCTTGCTCAAACTCCAAAATATCACCCTCTTCCTTGAAACTACTTAATCACTCTGTGTCAACTTTATTTACCTTATTCTGCTAAGATAGGTGAGAAGCAGAAGTTAGTCCAAACAAAGCTGATGACCATCAATTAGTTACTGTCTCACTCATTAGTGACCAAAAAGAAATGGAAACAGTAGTTACTTAATAAATGTGCTTTTTCCTTCCATCCACAATGCCGAGGGCACTGCAAGTTGTTTAGGGGTCAGTGGAAGACAGATACAGCCTCATTTACTCATGGTTGTTGGTGGACCACCACATTCCTCTCTAATGCACACCTTTTCTAGTTAGGTACAAACAGATAGAAGAACAGTTGTCCGGGTTACAATCCTATGTGGGGGTTCAGATAAAGCCATTGAAAGGTTTCATTTTTTTTTCTTTAATTTATGGGGTATTGTTCTTCCTACACCCTGTCTTCAGAGTGCCCAGACATTTTGGATAGAGGAAGGGAAATGCACACTGACTTCCTGACTAAAAGAAGATTTGATCTAGCCAGGCACATGCCTGTAATCCGTGACTCAGGAAGCAGAGGCAGGAGGATGGCAGGTTCAAGGCCAGACACAACCTTTGTAACTTAGTGAGGCCCTGTGTCAAGATAAATAAAATGGTCAGGCAGTGCAGCCCAGTGGTAGAGCACTTACCAAGTATGTGCAAGTCACTGGATTCAACCCCCAAATACCAAGAAAAAAAATTTTTTTTTTTTTTTGGATCTAAGACTCAGAAAGGAACTTCCTTGCAGAGGTTCACTGTCAATCAACTGTCCTCTTTCCCTTCCCAGTTGGCCATATCTGGACCTGTTGGAAACTCCCCATTTTACCACTAGCTGAAACATATGAAGGTCCCAACAAGACCAATATTTCTGACCTTTGAAAATATAAGCAGAAGAGGTTAAGGCAGCACTAAGATAAGAAGTAAGGTTTGATTGAGTTATAGGTTAGGGAACTAATCTTTGTTCATTCCAGAACTCTCTTTTGATCCACTTACACCCTTTCTAGTCTATGTTAGCGATGAAACTGGGTTCTCTGGTCCTTCAAGGATGTGGGGCACACAATCCTTTTGAGGATGGAGGTGGGTAGGAAAGGATGAAGTTGTGGTGCTGTCATGTTTTTTGTGGTACTTGGGGGTTGAACCCAGTGACTTGCCCATACTTTGCAAGTGTCTACCACTGGGCAGCACCCCAGCCAAATTTTATTTTTTATCTTGTGACAGGGTCTTCTTAAGTTACACAGGCTACCTCTGGCCTCAAACCTGTGATCCTCCTGCCTCTGCCTCTCAAATTGCTGGGATTACAGATGTGCATCTGGTGAGGTGCTGTTACTTGTGAGACCACTGCCCATGTTCAAAGCAGTTGTTTAAGTGTGGTCCCACTAGATCTCCCCACAAAGGACATCAGACTCTTGATGGTCCACCCTAGTCTGTGTTCAAATGGTTCAGTTGCCTCTGTTAAAAGGTACCAGAAGGAATTCTTCTGACTCATGAGTTTATAGAATTGATTACCTAAAGTGGGTTGTGAGTTACTAAACACACATTTATAATCAATTATATGATCTCTAACCTGTTTCTCTGCAGCTCAGACCCACACCTATCCTGGTAAGCATTAATCAAGTAGGTAATTACTTCATCCATCTGTTACCATTCATTTCTTTCATTTTTGGGGAAAATTCAAACAAGGAACAGGGTGCAAATGGAACATGAGTAGGATGGAAGTATTGGCAGAAAGAAATTGGCTGGTGTGACAGAGAAAGCCACTCATATACATGCCACAGCTGCCACCACAAAAATTTCAGAGAACCCATCAAAAGCTTTTAAAAAATGCTGATAGGACAAACCAACCCACTTGAGGGTCTCTGCTAGCTTCCAGCTAATCAGTTTACTCTCCAAAAAGCACCAAACAGTGTGTTGAGACTATGAAGTTTTTTCTATAACCTTATCTTTGCTTTTGACTGTTGACTGTTGACTGGATCCATTCTACACAAGTAAAAATTTTCACGTATTAAAGGATAACTTGAGACCAAAATTGGTTTGGACCTCTCTGTCTTCTCCACTGTTGGGGTCTGTTCAAACCCAGCAAAAGATCACTGAGCTTCACCTCAATACCAGTTCGCTCGGGGACCCTTGAGAGTGGGCAAGAGCTGGTCAGTGGCACCAAGAAGGACCTCAGGAGCCTTCAATAACAAACAGAAACTTTTATTTAATAGCACCTATAACTCGGGAGTACAGATGCTACTAGAGAGTGGTCAATGTTGATTGAGTCTGATGATCTTGCCTCTCATTGGTCATTGTCTTCTCTCACCTCCTCCCCTAGTGGGGGGATTGAGAGCTCTTCTTGTCTTGCTGGAGGTGTTTGTTCTTGACTCTCTCGGAGTCTTGCCTCTCAGTGGCTCCATTAAATGTCTGGATAATCAAAGTGGAGATTGTCTCTGGTCTTGAAGTCAGTTGTGGGGTGCAATGATCAGGGTCAAGTTGGTTGGGGTGAAGGAGAAGACAAAAGGTCACTTGGCTTAGTTGGTGGTCGGTTTATATAAACTCTGGGTAGGGGTTCAGACTAGGGCATAGCCAGAGAGTGGCTTGTGCCCGGAGGAACAGCCATCCATATGAGGGTGTGCAAAAGTACAGTTACCACAGGTGGGTTAGGTATGGGCCAGACCAATCACTGAGGATCCCTTCTTAACCAATTGAGTGGCTCTGGGTGGCCAATCAGGTTGAAGGATGCCGTACCAGAGCTGGGCTGGTTGGGGGCCATCTTGGATCACTCAATGGGAGGAGTAGGAGTAAAATAGGTGAAGGGTGGAAAACTAAGTGAAGGGTGAACTGGGACTTGGGTAGCCATGTTGGCTTTTAGTGAGTCAAATAGGTTCCTGAGTTAAGGGTGACCAGAGATGGGAGTGGCAGGAACAGGGCAAGATCTGGGGAGGGCCCAGACTAAGTGAGCCTTGGTTGGGGCACCCTCCCGGTCCACCCTGGGGGTGTCCAAATGATTCTGTACACTCCTCACATTCTTTACTTTCTCCCTTGCACTCTCTAGGTGTCTGTCTTCTTCACTAGAATAAGCATTCTATGGAGACAGGAACCATGCTAGTATTCCTTACCAGGATGGCTCCAGTTTCCATGTAGGTGGGTGGTGAAGAGAAGGCAGGAGTAGAAACATGTTAATTATGAAAGGAACATGTTCATTATGAAAGGCACATGTGTTAAATATTTTTACCATTGTGTATGTGTTTATTGATATTTTACTTACTGCCTTTCTTTACTACCCATTTTCTACAAATACAAATGAATCTTTTTAGGGAACCCCAATGCATGTGTTCGAATGAAGCTGAACCTTTTCCCACAGATATGTACATTGAATACCAAACTGAACAAATCTGAGTGTCCCTTACACCTGTCCAGAGTAGCTGGTGCTGGATAAAGCTCTTTGTATTGAAGTCCCACTTGGGACATTCACTTAAACTTTTGTGTGAATGAGCTTAAGGTATTTGATCAGGAGGTCTACAGATGATACATTTAAAAAGGAGGACCTAATTGCTAGAGCAAGTGCCCTCAAGTTCTAGAGTTTTCACACTGAAATGTATTTTATTTTCCCTTCAGGTCACAATCCAGTGTGGATTGATGGCCACCACAGTGCTGCTCTGTGCAATTTTTCTGCAACTAACCTAATTCCATTCCATGATCCTGTCCTATCCTTAACTTGTTGCTTTCAAGATTGAAACAAAGAGGGAAGAGAGAAAGGGAGTAGAGAAGGCACACCCTCCTTTACTTGCCTTTTCCTAGAAATGACATACTTCTAATTCATTGGCAAAAATATTGTCCATATGGCAGAAAAATCATAGGGCCACACCCAGGCATAGTGTGCAGGCAGGAAGGGAATGTGAAGCAGATGTGAGCCATGGATAAGAATCAAGGAGGAAAGCAACTCATCCAGCTAGTCTCTGTTTATTGTCATCTATCTTGGAGATAAGCCCTACAACAATGGGCTTAAACATAAATAAGATGGTTTGCCTAGCACAGAATCGGCAAGTGTTTCGATCTGCTGTACATAGGGTCGCTATGAGTCGGACTCGGCTCGACGGCACCTAACAACAACAACAACAACATCTTGGAGATACCATCAAATACAGAAAGACTCATAAAGAAGCTAAGAAGAGGTAAGAGAAGGAGCAAGAGGGAGAAGGTAAGAAAAAGGAGGAAAAATGGTATGGAAATCGTTAGAATCCTTGAATCCAGCAATGTCAATAAAAGCATTACCTCTGTTTAAGCTAGTGTAGTTAGAGATGTTGTTACCTAAAACAGAAAGAATCTCCTCAGTTTTGTTTCCCATGTTAGGTCTGTCCTTATCCCAGTGCCTTGCCTGTAGATAATCTATATATTTATTCAATGAGCTTAAGAATGAATACTCAGTATAATGTACTGAGCTAAAATGGTATGTGATTATTGATCTGATATTAATTAGCAAAATTATTTCTTAACATTATTTCTAAAAATTGCAAGTGACTAAGTCTGTAACCTTTATTCTTCTACTATATTTTATGTTATTCTGGTCCTGTGTCACTTACCTATTCATGATTTATATTGGTCTGTATCAGAGTTGACAATACCTTTTATCTGAGTTGATCTGATAATTATAGCATTTTCACATTTATGTTTAATTGAAACAGGCTTTGCATCTCTATTATTTTAAGTCTGTTTAATCTTATTAAATATTGTAAATATCCATAAAATCCTGGAACTTCAGGAAAGTTAAACCAAGTAGAAGAGATGTTTGTCTCACCTGCTTCATTTCTGTGCCCAACTCTGAAGTGTGAAAAGGTACTGATCCCTGGTAGTTAGCACAAACTGCTGAATTGAGCAATATAACAAAAGTGTTCTACCAAACTATGAGAAAACTTATTATGTGCTAACTTTCTGTATGGTAGAGCACATACCTCAAAAACAGGAGAAGACAGAATTCACAACTTTTCATCTCAGCCTAGGGCTTATGATACCAAGGAAGTTATTTAGACACTTTTTGTACTTCATTCTGTATCTGCAAAATAGTGACATTCATAACACATATCAGGTTTTTAATAAAGACCAAGAATTTGACTGTGAAGTTCTCATTCTTGTTGTTAGGTGCGACTGAGTTGGTTCTATCTCATAGTGACCATATGGACAACAGGACAAAATACTACCCGACACTGTGCCATGAACACAATCTTTTTAGGTTTTAGCTCATTGTCAAAACACTGTTTTTTCTCATTTTGAGTCATGCCACATCAACAAATGGAGGTCCCAGCAGCTTTACTCCATTCCAGTCAATAAAGTTGACTCTACTTAGGGGAGGCAACTCTTCTCCAGTTGTCTTTTGAATGCTTTCCAGCTGGTAGAGGAGGGGGTCATTTTCTGGCACTCTTTTTGACAGTGCTTCTCTGCTATTCATAGGGTTTTCAATGGTTTATCATTATTGGAGTGGGCTGCCAGGTCCTTCTCCCTAGTCTATCTTAGTCTGGAAGCTCAGGTGAAACTTGTCTACCATGGGTGACCCTGCTAGTATCTGAAATACTGGTAGCATAGCTTTCATCATCATAGCAACACACAAACCTGGACCGCATGACAAGTTGACAAACGTGGGAGTGAAGTACGTAGTATATATCAAATAAACAATAAATGTATTACTATTGTCATTATTATTATTATTATTATTATTATTATTATTATTATTATTATTAAATTACCCAGTACAATGGCTGAGAGTTTTAACTCTTTCATGTCTATTTAAATTTTGGTTTGAAGTATTTGTCTCTCACTTTATCCTGACAGGAGAAGAGAATCACTGAGGTTGTAAAGAATAAAGTTATTTAAGACATTCCTTGGCCAACTGACTGGAAGAGATCCATATTTGTGCCTATTCCCAAAAAAGGGGATCCAACTGAATGTGCAAACTATCGGACAATATCATTAATATCACACACCAGCAAAATTCTACTAAAGATCATTCAGAAACAACTGCAGCAACATATAGACAGGGAGTTACCGGAAAATCAAGCGGGATTCAGAAGACGGTGGGGAACTAGGGACATCATTGCTGATGTCAGGTGGATATTAGCTGAAAGCAGAGAATATCAGAAATATGTCTATCTATGTTTTATTGACTACGCAAAAGCATTTGATTGTGTGGATCATAACAAATTATGGATAACACTTCAGAAAATGGGAATACCAGAGCACCTAATTGTGCTCATGAGAAATCTGTACATGAACCAGGAGGCAGTTGTTCAAATAGAACAAGGAAACACTGAGTGGTTTAAAGTTGAGAAAGGGGTGTGTCAGGGCTGTATACTTTCACCCTATCTCTTCAATTTATACGCTGAGCAAATAATATGAGAAGCTGGACTTTATGAGGAAGAATGCGGCATCAAGATTGGAGGAAGACTCATTAACAACCTGCGTTATGCAGATGACACCACTTTGCTTGCTGAAAATGAAGAGGATTTAAAACACTTACTGATGAAGATCAAAGACCATAGCCTTCAATATGGGTTACGACTAAACATCAACAAAACAAAAATCCTTACAATTGTGTCAGCACGCAACTTCACAATCAATGGAGAAAAGATTGAGGTTGTCTAAGATTTTGCTTTGCTTGTCTCTATAATCAACACCCGTGGAAGCAGCAGTCAAGAAATCAAAAGACGCATTGCTCTAGGAAAAGCTGTGGCAAATGATCTCTTTAGAGTATTGAAAAGCAAAGATGTCACATTGAAGACGAAGGTGCATCTGACTCATGCCTTGGTATTTTCAGTGGCATCATATGGTTGTGAAAGCTGGACATTGAACAAGAGAGACAGAAAAAGAATTGATGCTTTTGAATTGTGGTGCTGGAGACGTCTATTGAATATACCATAGACTGCCAAAAGAACCAATAGATCTGTCCTAGAAGAAGTACAACCAGAGTGCTCCTTGGAAGCAAGAATGGCCAAACTGCGTCTTACATATTTCGGACATGTAGTCAGGAGACATCAATCCCTGGAGAAGGACATCATGTTAGGAAGAGTGGCAGGTCAACGGAAAAGAGGAAAACCCTCCACCAGATGGATTAACACAGTGTCTGCAACAATGGGCCTAAACATAAATAAGATCGTTCGCCTGGCCCAGAATCGGCAAGTGTTTCGATCTGCTGTACATAGGGTCGCTATGAATCAGACTCGATGGCACCTAACAACAACAACAAGGTCTACATCCATTCCACCCTTGGCAGATCTCAGAAGCCAAGCAGGGTTGGGCATGGTTAGTCCTTGGATGGGAAACTGCCTGGAATACTGGGTGTTGTAGGCTTGGGAGAAGGATCTGGGAGAACACTCTCAAAACAATCCGCTATTGAGAACTCTATGAATAACAGAGAAGCGCTCACATAGTGCCTGGCATGGTATGGTGTCGGACGTCAGGCACTGTTTCATCTGTTGTATGTAGGGTCGCTGTGAGTTAGATTCAACTTGATGGCACCTAACAATAATAAAATATTTCAGGTATGAAGTTTGGACAAAAGCATGTTGTGAAGAAGTGGACTATTCGTAAGAAAGGGGGTAGAAGAATAAATCTTCTCATGGTCATTACCTCTTAGTTCTGCGTGAAAGTAAGGAAGAATTTAAAAATAAATAAAAAACAACTTTTCTTTCCCATTCATGTTTTCTTGCAACCACAGGCCTTGCCCGTATTAAAGGTATCTCTGTGATTTTCTATATTTTACCCATGCACATGATGGACTGCCATTTTACAGAGTATGAGGACTGCTACCTCATGTGCACATGGCTCCGGGGCCAAACACCACAGACTTTATAGATTTTTGACAGGAGGCAGAGCTCAGGTAGTAATGTGAGTGATGAGGAACGGCTGTATATATAGTTGTAAATATAGGTAGTACTGGTCCATGAGGTTGGGGACCCCTGAATTAAATCAACTTTATATAATGCCATAATCCTTTTTGAGAAGTGGATGGAAATTACTACTACTACTAACAGTTACACTTTCTATTTTTTTATTTTGGTCAGAATTGAAGAAAATGAGGAATTAGAGTTGAAGCAAATAATATGACTATCTAAAACTCAACCTTATAGGAATCTTTGTGTTGTAGAGCAGCATATCCAGAAGAAAATGCAGATGATGACACTGTGGTATTGACTATTTTTACCTGAGAAAAGAATTGATGATTTATCTTTCCCACTGCATGATGTAATATATTGCACCCTTAGGATTAATATTTATATATTTATGTTTCTAATCACTGAGTGGGGCCCTGAAGAACTTGAATACATAGTAATTCATAATTTGAAATAAAATTTGAAAATTTAAAATTTGAAATGAAAGCATGTGGAGTTGCTTGGCAGTTCTGGTTCTGTTTCTTGTTTTTGTGTTTTTCTTTGTTTTGGTTTTATTTTGCCTTTTCTTTTAATACTCATTATCACATGAGCAGCTAAAATAAAGATATTAAAGCAAAAACTAAAAGCACAATTTGCTGTATCTTTATAAAGAGACACTCTTCCTAAGAAGTGAACTGTTATTTTTCATAGTGGAAGTGAAGCGAATATAAATACTTGCAAGAAAATTGTGTTTTAAGACAAGAAATAAAATAGATACACTTGCAAAGGGAATTTAATAATGGCTCGATATACTATGAGATGGGTTTCACTTACACTGCCCCACACACAAAGGAAGTAGATTAGAAAGCACCTACAAGTGGTTCATCCAATGCTTCAAAGTTTAAACATCAATAAATATTTGGAAAAAATTGCAAAATGGTCAATGTAACATTGTGCTCTAAAAAATGGGCCTTTGTGTTTCCATTAAAATAAACTCAAGAGACAGCCAAGCATGCCAGCATTTCTGCAAAGCTCAGGTGCTGAGGGTAAGATGGAACAATTGAACTAAACATGCCTGGAGTAAATGCTGGCTTGATTCTTCCAGCAATGTTTCTTTCTTCCAGAAACATTTTATTCTCTGCCATATGTGAAGCCAACAAAAGAATTATTGGACTCATTGCACCACATGTATTTTCTTCTTCAAGAGTAGAAACTCATAAAAGAGAAATAACACATTCAATAGTGAAAATACTGGCCTATGTTGGGTGAAACTAACTTCCTAAATATTCTCCAAGAGATGGGCAAGAAAACAGGAGGATTTAAGGAAGCCAAGGATAAAGTGACTCATCTACTTTTGCAGCAGTGTAGCATATTTTGGGATTAAGACTCACTTGTTTTCCTGTTCTGTCATTTCCCAAAAGTAAGGGACTTGAATAAGAACTCCCTGGATATTTATTGACGTTCCATAAAAAGGGGACATTAACCATAGCCAAATTCTTTTTTTTTCCTTTTAAAATGTCCACAACTACTTTGTGCTAAAGTAGTTTTTAAAAATATGTGGGTACTCAATGTTTCCTTAACATATCTATAAACTAGGAGAGCATATTTTCTTTCTTCATGTTTCTACTGACCAAGGAAAAATAAATTCCTATCCTCTAGAAAGGAGTGAATCTCAATTGTTTTGAGTGCTCCTTTTTCTTTAAAAATTATCGGGGAGGTGCAAAATTTGATTATGTTGGTAACATCTACTGATATTTAATAAAAATTATGACTAGAAAGAATAATTATTTGTTAATTCACTTTGTAAAAAATATACCTATTATGTGCTAATGTGGGTAATAAGTTTATGAAAATAATTATAACTTCTAAAATGAAATAATTAATGAAATCAGTGGTAATGTCTCATATTTACAAATCTTTTTAAAAAGAAAGTAACTAGATTCTCACAGATTCTGCATTTAATTGTATTAAAAACATGTCATGTACCCTCTGAAACACTCCATTAAATGTCTTTTTATCATTTAATCTTGAATTTGATCTTTGTTATTTGATAGCTGTCTTTGTATTTTTGACTTTGAGCATCTCCTGAAAGGGAATAAAAAATCTTTTTCTAGGAAATTGCTACTGAAAACTAGCATCTGTATGACTTGGTAGCATGTTAAAAACATAAAACCAGAATTTAAATCCCAGGCCCACTAGATCTGCATTATCACGAGCTCTCCATGTAACTCACCCACACATTACTAAATGCAAAGATACTGCTGCTTTGTTTTCATCTTTTATTGATTTTTACCTGAGAAAAAGAGTAAATTAGTGAAAAAAAAAAGATAGACAAACATTGCTTTGCATTTCCCAGTTAGATATAATAAACATGGAAAAGGTCATTGCAGTGGTTTGAGGAAGGGTCCCACTAAGGTCCATGTGGTAAAAGATTGGTTCCTATTGTAGTCCTATTGGAAAGTGGTAAAGTCTTTAATGGGTGGGGCTTAGTGGGAGATCTTCCGGTGCCTGAGGGTGTGCCCTTGAAGGGGATAGTGGGCCCTAGCACCTTCCTCTTTCTTTTGCTGGCTATGAGGTGAGCAGCTCTGTTTTTCCTGCCAGGCTGTGCTGCCTCATCATAGTCAAGAAAACAATGCAGGCAACCAACTGTGGACTACAGTCTCCAAATCTCTGAGTCAAAACAAATCCTTTCTTGTTATAAATTGTTCAAGTATTTGTTACAGTAACAGAAAGCTGACTAACACAATCATCAAGCATATACAGCCTTTTTGCAAGAGAAGAGTGAGTTAGTTCACTATGCCTAAAAGCTTATGCTGCAAGCTTACTGACACTTCCTATTAGTAGGTCCCAAATAAGGAATTAAGGAATTAACTAAATAAGGAATTCAGAACGATAGGGAATCAAGTTCAAGTCATGTACCAATAAGGCTTTCTTATTTATATTTTGATCCTTAACTGGCTCTGAGGCCTTACTCTTGCATTTCTCTAAACCTAGCAAATACTGAGAGTCTGTAATGCTTAGCCTTGTGTAAGCACCTATTATATGTCACTGCTGCTATTAGAGATATTAGCGATAATGCCATAGTCAAGATTTCAGTTTGTTCAATTATTCCTTTTCTTTGAAAAAATATACTATACATATTTTGTAAGGAAGCAAGTTGTTAGATTTTTTTTTTAAATCAGCCATTGACAATCCTATGAATAGCGGAAGAGCACTGGACAATAATGTTTCATCTGTTGTACATAGTGTCGCTATGAGTCAGGCACCAACTCGATGGCACCTAACAACAAGTTGTTAGAACTTACCAATAAAGCACGGGAAGCATGCTATTATTTTATAGGTTGAATTGATATAATACACACACACACACACACACACACACACATCTCCAAATTTAAAATTGTACATGTTTATAGTGCCCTGCAAAAGCATATAACAAAGATGGATAAAATATAAAAAGAAAAAAATAAGGAGAAACAGGCATTCTTTAAAAAATAACTCTTTGAATTAGAGATGAACTCTAAGTCAGAAAGCCAGGTTTTCTAAACTATGATAAACAGACAAGTGACAACTAAGACTTTGGCATCTATAGGGAAATGGGAAAAAAATACTATAAGTAAATGGAGGCATGCAGTTACTCTCATTACTGAGATCCTAAAATTAAATTATTTTGCCACAATCCCTAGATCATTGTAGTGAGTTGAAGAAAGTGGCAACTAACTGCTGTCTATAGCAATGGATTGTAGGAAGCTGTGACCCAAATTCATAATAAGATTAACCTCAGAAACCAGAAACTAGACCAAGGAACCTCATGGATTAGTCAATACTAGTATGTTATACCCAGTGTCTCAGTTAGCAGGAGCACTAAAATGAGGGGCTGAGATTTAGCTTAGTTGGTAGATCGCCGTTCCATAGCCTCTGAGGTCCCGAATTCAATTCCCAGTGCCACAAAAATGGGAGAAGGACATGGCAGTCCACTCTCCAAAGCAATCCTAAAACAATCAGCCATTGAAAACCCTGTAAGGGTCACTATGAGTCAGATAGTCCTTGATGGCACCTAACAAAAACAACAAAAATGAGACAATGGGAACTCTAACATCTAGTGACCAACAAGCAGGCATGGATAAATATAGACGCACATAAAGAGGAATATAAGAAAAAACTCATTATCTAGATATGCATGAGGTACTATAAAGAAATTAGATGCCAAAATATGCAGAGGTCTCTGACTAAGAAAGGTTTGAGTTTCAACTCTCTGAATTTACAGTGGTACAAATCAATATATGCTCAGTAGAAACCATAGTTCAAATTTTAAATTGTGATCATGTCCTAAGCTGGTGATAATGTGGTGCCAATGATACTCTCAGATGCTGAGCAGCACAGTGAGCTGTGCTCCAAATCAGCCATGTGATTCCAAGAAAAATTGCCAAACTCTGCAGTGCACTGTGTAGGTAAGCTATGATGTTCAGCAGGGTAGAAGTGTCAAAGTCATCCTTGACATATGTTTTCCCTCTTGATGACTTTATCAGGACATAACTCCATGATAAGTTGAGGAGAATATGTACATCTAATAAAATCAACAGTTAAAATATGAATACCGAGCCAGGTGCAGTCCTGCATGCTTGCAATCCAGCCACTTAAGAGGCAGAGGGAGAAGTAATACAAGTTTGATGCCAGAGGCAGCCTGCATAACTTAATGAGACTCTGTCTCAAGGAAAAAAAAAAATATATATATATATATATATATGGGACTGGGAGTGCAGCTCAGTGGTAGAGCACTTGGAAAATGTGCATGAGGCCCTGGGTTCCCAATACTAGAAAAAAGTTTTTATGTATATACACACACACACACACACACAAATATATATATGTCTTACATATATATCATATATATCATACATATAAGTTATATACAAATGATATATATTATATATAAAATATATATTATATATGTCTTATATATAACATATAATATATGTTGTTGTTAGGTGCCGTTGAGTGGGTAGCCAACTCATAGTGACCCTCATAGGGTTTTCAATGGCTGACTATTTCGGGATTGCCTTGGGAATGGATTGCCAGGCCCTTCTCCCATTTTTGTGGTACTGGGAATTGAACTCGGGACCTCAGAGACTGCAGCGCAGTGCTCTACCAACTGAGCTAAATCCCAGCCCACATATAATATATAATATTATATATATGATAGGTATATATATATACACTCATATGAATGCCATTTTAAGAGATGTTGATAGAGGAAGAGAATATTGTGAAATGGCATTAAGGTGTAATGAAAAAAGGGGACTATGAGAAAGAAATAGTGAAATATTGAAAATAAAAAATACGCTTTAAAAATATAAACCTAGTGTAGTGGATTTATAAATTCTACATATGTGTGGTATCATCAAAAGTACATTGAATATTTAAATAAAAAATATATTGCAGTAAAAGACAGATTACCATTAATCTCCCTCAAAATACTCACAATGACTTTGAACACACTTATCTCATTGTTCCTGCCACTTTCAGAAGCAATTCTAGAAGTCCTCTTTTGTGAATTTCTTTAGTCTCCTCCTCCATCCTGGCAACATTCCTTGTCACGTATTGCTTCTGGTGTGGCTATTTCTGTCAAATAAAAACATTACAACGTGTCCTCATTCACCTTATCTATCCCATCTGTCACTGGAGGACTTCTGGCTCCTTCCCAAAGCCAGATGACGAAAACAGGTAAACATTTGTATAAAGTCAGGACATAGAGGCAGCCATAACAGTGCAACTAAAGACACTTACAAAAGAGGACTTTCAGAACTCTGTCAGTAAGTGATAGGAATGATGTAATGAGTGTGCTTAAAGTCAAGGGGAGTATTTTGAGTGCAATTAATGGCAATGTGTCTTATTGTAATAATTATTTTTAAAATTTAAACATTCAATGTATCTTTTGATTATACCTAAGTTGAATAGATTTAGTGATTTTAAAGATAATACTGAAGAATTTAAGTAGAGTATATCATGTTGTTGTTGTTAGGTGTCATCTAGCTCAGTATGACTTACAGTGACTATATGTACAATAGATGAAACATTACCTGACACTGTGCTATGTCTGGCACTGTTGTCAGTGCTTCTCTGCTATTGATAAGGTTTTCAATGGCTGATTGTTTTGGGAGTGGGTGGCTGGGTCCTTCTCCCTACCATACAGCATGGAGTAATCCCAGGTGATCGCCCGTCCAAGGACTAACCAGGCCTGCTTAGCTTCAGAGATCAGATGGGATAGGATGCCAGAGTAGTATACCTGTAGATAGAGAACACCATGAAATAAAAGAACAGTAAAAGAAGAATAAGTTAATTAGGAGGACCTTAAGAGAATAAAGGAATGATATAGATGGGAGAAAAAGCAATATATGAAAAGATACTGTTTGATATATTTCTAGAATTCATTAAATCGAAAGTTTACTTGAGTTCCAAAGTGAATTAACAAAAATAATTTCAATTTAGACTCATTACACTGACTCTTCCCAACAGAAAGTTTATTCGTTAATCTTAATGACCACCCGAGCGGGGGTAAACCCATACTGATAAATCTTTAGTAAACTTTTTGTCAGCAAAAAACACAGCAAAAATTAGTGAATTAATATCTTGATAGGACAGAGGAAAAACAATTATAAGCCACAAATTTTATACCCAGCTATGTGTTTTTCCAAGAATGAAGTAAAAATAAATATTAAAATTTTTAAAAATTTCGAAGACTAAGGCATTTTACTGTCAATCAATAGGTTCTAACATAGGAACAATTAAATATATAAATTAACAAAAAGAAAAATCAGCACTGATAGAGTAGTATAAAAGAAAAATGATAAATGTAAAAGTAACTAATATGTTCATAAATTTACTCAATTTTGACATAAAATTAAAAAGAGTACACCTTTTATGCATTTTCTCATAAAATAATGAAATGAGGAAAATTATTATGAGCTCTAACATAGGCACTAACCAGGAAGTGCTCCCAATAATTTCTAATGGCCAAAGATGAAACAATATTTATTGATAGAATGAATGATAAGATCAATAAGATGGAAATCAATTATAACCAAAAGTATAAAATAAACATCCATGAGTCCATACTAATATTAATACAATTTTGAGTAAATAAGAAGAAAGGAGACAAATCTCCCATACCTAAGAATTCCATACAACATGTTGATATTTTGTCTGTTAGGTGATGGGACTTAACTCTCGATTTCCTTGAATATAAGTTGCCTTTAGTTCCCATGAGAGTATGGAAGGAGAGAAGGACTTTTAAAGAAATAGTACAAATACCACTTTGACATGTGGTCAATGTCAATAACACCAGTAATAAGTAATGTTGACAGCACATATCTTTGATATTATGTGATGAGAATGATACTCCATCTCTGGCATCTTCCTTTCAAAAACCTATAGAATCAATTAAAACATAAGAAAAACACATTAATAAGATGGAGGGGATTAAGGTTACTGGGAATTTAGAAAGAAATGGAAGACACAAGGAGCCCTGAGCCTTTACAGTGAAATAGAAATGTAAATGTAGAAAAATAAAATAAGAGACAATGAAAGCTAATTTAAGTCCAATTGGAAGACCAAAGAGAAGCAGTGAGCTTATAAAGCTTTAATAGTGAAAAGAGAAGAGAGAGAAATTGCCAAGTAATGTGTGGCAATTTCTAAGCAGAATTTAAGTTTAGTGTTAAAAACTGTTCTGGACAAGGTGAGGGAAAGAAAATTTGATTTTGTGAGTGGTAAGGATGTTCTGGTTTACAAAATAGGATGTTTGAGTGCCTAAATATGAAACAGAGCTCAGATTAAGTACATAGGGCTAGGGCTTGTTGTCTATGATTTACATATGACTTTAAAGAGAAAATTCCTTCCCTCCCTCCCTCCCTCTCTTTTTCTTTCTTTCTTTTTTTCTTTTCTCTGTCTTTCTTTTTTCTTTTCTCTCTCTTGCTCTGGTTCTCCCTCTCCTTCTCCTCCTCTTTTTTATCACATATGCACATAATCCACATGCGTTAAAGAAAGCAGTATCTAAATACAAGGTAGCTACATGGAGCTCTGGTTCCTTGATCCCAGACTCCTCCAAAAAGAAGGCATAGAAAAGAAGCTTTGACCAGATACAGGTGTGCCAAGAGGGAATTCCTAGAAAGCATGGCAAGTCAGGGTTGAGGACTATATACTTTGTGTCAAAGAGATCATTCTGTCACTGAGTTTTCTCATAGTGTAATAAATTCAATAAGGCACTTGTCTCAACAACAGGTGGCTCTCACAGCAACTTGGCTTCTCATGAGTCACAAGCTAAGTGCTCAGCCAATTACTCAGAGTCCTGGCAGGATGCCACACACAGCTGCATCATTGGCAATGTCTGCTTTCTGACCTGTACTGATACTTAACACCCTGTGACCTGGGTCCTTGACTTCAGGTGACCTCTTGACAGTCTACTGAGCTTCCTCTGCTTGGGTTCTCTTGGATACTTGGTCTCAAAAATTCCCTGTCAATAATCAATAACAACAATGTAGGATACATTATACAAAGCTTTGCTATATACCTTTGTGTTCGTGTGTGTTCATTTTGCATTAACTCTGATCATCAAATATTTATTGAGCACTTACTATGTAACAATCCCTATAGAAATCCTTTGGATTTCTAGATGACTATTTTTAAATTCTTAAGAGACTTTAAAGAAACACGATTAATTGTATTTTCCTTATATATAAGTAAATTTAGGTTTGAAAATGGTGTGTGATTTAAGAAAAAGCAAAAAGCTCACAATATAGCAGAACTGTGACTAATACTGAAGTATTCTGCCTCCAAATACTATTTCCTTTTTATTAAATGATATTGTCTTTCTAGAAGCTTGCAAATTGTTCACTTTTATCTACAAACTTTTTCTTTTAGGTAAATCTTTAATAAATTAAGTATTCCTTCTGTGTCTAATTATTGTATTACTCAAGGGTGTTAGGTATACTCATTAAAAACCTTTATATTATGTGGTATATAAGTTATGGCTTATGATAAATAATTTTAATAAAGAAGTTGTAATCATTTTTCGAAAATAATTAAGTGTTAGGCTAAGCTATTGATAGGAAAGGATCCCTTATAACATTGCATATGGAATATAAAAGTCCACCTGAATCCTTCCATTTATGGACTGAAAGATTAGCTCTAAAATTCAAGAATTACCTTGGGCTGATCTTGGAAAAGGACATAAAATAAGTTCTTTGAAAGAGAAATAATATCTTCATTTTTATTTCTGGAGTATAGATGGTATGAAATTAATCTCTAATCAGAGATTCAGAAATCAAGACATTTCCTTGTACTTTGAAGTTGTCCTTGTGAAGGACACCTCTTTTTGATGACTTCTGATTGGTTATCATGCAGAGGCATGAATGAAATATTTTCTGAGGTCCTCTTGTTTGTCTAGCAAAATATCTCAGAGATTCTAACGACCATGGTGAGTTTTCATGATCTAAGTTTTAATTCGCCTGCAGCCATACCAGTGTGGCATCTGATCCCATCAGATCTTGGAAGCTAAGGAAGGACTGGCCTGGTTAGTACTCAGATGAGAGACCACCTGGGAAGACCAGGTGCTGTAGGCTTGGAAGAAGGACCCAGAAACCCACTCCCCAAAATCAATCAGCCACTGAAAGCCATATGAATAGAAGAGAAGCACTGACAATAGTGTTTCCTCTGTTGTACATAGGGTCACTATGGGTTGGAAATTGACTTGATGCCACCTAACAATAGCAACAACGTTCTAGTCCCTTGCTTTGAGGTGAAACTGGGCCTTTCATCATCCTAGCACACCCATTTTTCAGCTCTAATGGCTCTCTTTGATATGCACTTCCTTTAGCACACTAATGTTACTGATAATACTAGCACTGTTCTTGGTCCTAGAATACATTTCTGTCCCCTATCATCATATAATGAGTCCAATAATGGGACCAATAGAGAACAGTCTCTTATCCTGGCTACTGTAGTAAGATGTGATAGAAATAACCATAGAAATGTAAGCACTCTCCCCTTTTCTCAGTGTGGTGCTATACTTAAGTATCTTGTTGCTAGGTGCCATTAAGTTAGCTTGGACTCATAGCTACCCTGATAAGGTTTTCAGTGGCTAATTGTTTCTGGATTGCTTCAGGAGTAGATTTCCATGTCCTTCTCCCATATAGTATAGTATAGAATACTTATATATATACTTTATAGTATAGAATACTTAAAATGTTTTTTAAAACTGAACAAAATACATAGAAATGATCCTTTATAAATATTTCCTAGTAAATTGTATAAATTGTGTAGTACTGGAAAAAGTTGGGAAGAAAATGACAATTATCCACAATAATACCTTAATAGTAAAGCAATTCCTCACACGCCCATGAGCTTGTCACACTGCGGGGCTTGCATGTTCCTGTGATGCTGAAAGCTATGCCACTGACATTTCAGGTACCAGCAGGGCCACCCATGGTGGACAGGTTTCAGCAGAGCTTCCAGACTAAGACAGACTAGAGAGGACCTGGCAGCCTACTCCTGAAACAATTAGCCTTTGAAAACCCTATGAATAGCAAAGAAGCACTGTTAAATACAGTGCTGGAAAATGAGCCCTTCCATGCTGGACGGCATTCAAGAAAAGAATGGAGAAAGTTGCCTCCTCAGAGTTGTTGTTAGGTGCCATCAAGTCAGGGTCAACTCTTAGTCATCCTACATACCACAAAACAAAATGCTCCCTGATTCTGTGCTCGTAGTTGTTGTTGTTAGGTGCCGTTGAGTCGTATCCAACTTGTAGCGAACCTCATAGGGTTTTCAATGGCTGACTGTTTTGGGATTGCCTTAGGAGTGGATTGCCAGGTCCTTTTCCCATTTTTTGTGGTGCTGGGAATTGAACTCAGGACCTCAGAGACTGTAGTGCAGCACTCTACCAACTGAGTTAAATCCCAGCCCGATTCTGTGCTAGGCACATATTTATTTATGTTTAAGCCCATTTTTACAGGCACTGTGTTAATCCATCTAGTGAAGGGTTTTCCTTTGTATCATTGGCCTGCCACTCTCCCAAACATGATGTCCTTCTCCAGGGAATGGTTCCACCTGCCCACATGTCCAAAATACTTAAGAAGCAGTCTAGTCATCCTTGCTTCCAAGGAGCACTCTGGCTGAGCTTCTTCTAGTACAGATCTATTGGTTGTTTTGGTAGTCCATGGTATACTCAATATTTGCCTCCACCAACATAATTCAAAAGCATCAATTCTTCTCCTGTTTCCCTTATTCAATGTCTAGATTTTACAACTACACAATGTGATTGAAAATACCATGGCATGAGTTTCATGCTCCTTTGTCTTCGGTGTGACATCTTTACTTTTAATTACTTTGAAGAAATCTTTAGCCATAGCTTTTCCTAATGTAATGCGTCTTTTGATTTCTTCACTGCTGCTTCCACAGTTGTTGACTGTAGAACCAAGTGAAGGAAAATCTTGGACACCTTCAAATTTTCTCCATTTATCATGAAATTGCATACTGATCCAATTGTACAGATTTTTGTTTTGTTGATGTTGAGTCCAATCCATGTTGAAGGCTATGTTCTTTGATCTTCATCAGTAAATATTTCAAATGCTCTTCACTTTTAGCAAGCAGAGTTGTGTCATCTGCATAACGCAGATTATTAATGAGTCTTCCTCTGATCCTGATGCCTTGTTCTTCTTCAAGTCCAGCTTCTCAGAATATTTGCTCAGCATAGAAATTGAAGGGGTATGGTGAAAGGATTCAACCATGATGCGCACTTTTCTCAACTTTAAACCAAGTTGTGTTTCCTTGTTCTGTTTGAATGACTGCCTCCTAGTCCATGCATAGATGCATGAGTACAATTAGGTGCTCTGGTATTCCTACTTTTTGAAGCCTTAACCATAATTTGTTATAATCCACACAGTCTAATGCCTCTGCATAGTCAATAAAACATAGATAGATACCTTTCTGGTATTCTCTGCTTTCAGCTAATATCCATCTGCCATCAGCAATGATGTCCCTGGTTCCTGCCCTATTCTGAATCTAGCTTGATATTCCAGCAGTTCCCTGTCTATGTACTCTTCAAAGTGGAGTCAACTTTAATGACAAGAATGAAGTAAAGCCTCTGTGACCTCCTTTTGGCAATGTGGCATGACTCAAAATGAGAAGAAACACTGACTGCAACATTGGGCTCAAACATAAAAAGATCATGTGCATAGCATAATGTTTTGTTCTGTTTTACATAGGGTCACTATGAGTCAGATCGGACTTAATAGCACCCAAACCAAATGACAAGAAAGCAATTTTAATTAGTATGTGTTTCTTCAAGTCTTTAATTTGATAATTTTGTTAATTAAATTTTTATCGCCTAGATTTTTAAAGAATGCTAATAGATTTATGGTGAAAATATAGTATCTTCATGCATGTCAGACTGACTTGTTCTCTTGCTCAGTTGCAATCATTTGAATTTTCAGTGTTTTAGCTGCTTCTTTTAGTATTTACTTCCATATTACTACATGTAGTGTTAACAATACTATTCTTTGATTTACCATACTCGATCATCACCCAGTGATTTTTCACAGTAGTTGAAGATTGATCTCTTATATACTTCTCCCTCCCATTTCTTCTTCCTATATACAGTTGGCCCTCTGTATACATGGGTTTTGCCTCAATTGATTTAACAAATGATGGATTCAATCAACCATAGGCTGAAAATATTTGAAAAAATTATATCTGCATTGAATATATAACGATTATTTTTGTCATTATTTTGGAACAATACAGTATAGCACTATTTATATAATTAAGTTTGTATTATGTATTACAAATAATGTAGGAATGATTTAACATGTGAGAAGATGTGTGTAGGTTATGTGCAAATATTATGCTATTTTTCATAAGGAACTTGAGCATCACTGGATTTTGTTATCTGAGGGGGATCCTGGAACTAATTCCCCTGAGATACTAAGGGATATCTCCACACCCAATGGGGTTAAAAAATTCTAGATAAAATTATTAGTTTGTGGAAGTTCTATTTTCTTAATATTTGGAAACAAAGTTGTTGGTCAAGCATGAAGAAAAGAAAGGATATTGGGAGAGATGAGAAGAGGATATGAAAAATTAAATGATCTAGAAGAATCAGAGACTATATTGGTTAACTACACTTCTCAGTACATTCATGCAAAGGTAAGTCATGGGCAATACATACACCTGACCAATCTTGCATGTTTGAGAAAACAACAAGAATCATTTTTGAAAGTAAAATTATCTGCAAAGCATGCAACTGTCTCTATATTGTCTTTCTATTTTGCTTAAATATTGTGGTCAGTTGTGTACCTTTGTTAAAAAATGAACACACTTTGAGTCCCACAGATGTGTCGTCTCCAGTTGGGGTACACATGTCCTGCTTTAATTATCTCCTTTAAACCAGTTAAAGGCAATGCCTATAAATATGCTTAAGTTTGAGGGGAAAAGATGTACATTGTTTCCCAAAGAAACAAATCTGGTCAAATCCACCAGAAATATGTGTGTTAATTATTTTGGAATTTTAAGCTGTGTCTTCATGAGGTAGTTTGTCATGCTGGGAACACCATGGCTTTGAGGATGAAGAGTCAAATGCTTGTTTGAATCTCAACTTAGAAGGTTAAATTGTTCATCTATTAAAATGTCCAAAATAATAATTTCCACATGTAATAAAATGAGTAAATTACCAGTTTCCATATCTATTTTAATAAAATTTCCTTGCAGGAGTGGAGTAGTAGATATTTTTTAGTAGTATCAGGTATTCTGTAGGCCTTTAATAATTAGAAATCACCCTGCTGCAAAATCATAGAATAACAAGCATATGGAGTATTCATTGGAAGAGATGGTTATAATTGTTGTTGTTGTTGTTGTTGTTAGGTGCCGTCAAGTCAGTATCTGACTCATAGCGACCCTCATAGGGTTTTCAATGGCTGACTGCTTTGGGATTGCATTGGGAGTGGATTGCCAGGTCCTTCTCCCACTTTTGCTGTTCTGGGAATTGAACTCTGGACCTTAGAGACTGCAGTGCAGCACTCTACCAACTGAGCCAAATCCCAGCCCATGGTTATGATAGGATATTTATATTTAAAGTCAAGGCATTGCAAAGTCAATCAATCATTAAAAATTACCAAGTTTCATTTGTATTCACATTGTTATTTACAGCTGGTTTACCCCTTGTTTTAATAACTCTTTTTTTTTTTCTTTTGCGGTACTGGGGGTTGAACCCAGGGCCTCCTGCTTGCATGCTTTGCAAGTGCTGGACCACTGGGCTGAGCCCCCAGCCCATTTTTTTTTTTTTTTTACTTTTTGAGACACGGTCTCACTAAGTTACTCAGATTGTCTCTGGTCTTGAACTTGAGATCCTCCTGCCTCAGCCTCCTGAGCCTCTAGGATTACAGGTGTGCGCCACCACACCCGGCTTAATAACTCTTTACTTCTCATGCTTCCATATGTATCACACTACTTTGTCCAAACTACAACTTCTTCACCTACTGTCTTTTCTTGCCAAACTGCATACCCACTCAAAAAACAAAACAAAATACAACCAAGCCAAAAAACCTAAGCTAAACCAAGAATTAAACTGTTTCTCAGTGTGGTGTTTTCCTCCTTCATCTTGCTTGTACTACTTGACATCTTCAAGCATCTGGAACGTTCGTGAAGAGCAGTAGCCCAGAGCCCTGACAGAGTAGGTGGATGGTAAATATTTATCAAGCAACCAAACTGTGTAATCAGCCCACAAGTTCCCTCTGTCATTCTTTTTTCAGTTAATAACATTGTATCTATTCATCTGTTTCAATAAAAAGCCTTGAATTATTTCTCATTCCTAATATTTATTTGGTCAGAAAGTCCTGGCAGTTTGACCTCAAAAATAACTCTTGACTTACTTTCTTTCTGTCACCTCTGTTATATTATCTCACCAAAAATATTGCTATTGTTTGCTAACTGGTCTCCTGGCCTTTGTCTGACCCCGTCCTAGACTCTTCTCAACATGACTTCTAGGGTGAACACCTGAAAATATGAACAAAATTGTATTTTGTGAGCCCTTTTTGACTTGGTGCATTAAAAATCTTCAGAGTTATCCAATTCTTACAGGATTGTGTCCAAAAGTCTTTAGTACTATGTGAAAAGCCAACATTAAGGTCCCAGAGGACCTCCATAGCTTCATTACTAGCTTGTCTTCTAGTGATCATTTACTCCAGTCAAATACAATTTTGTTCCATTTTGTAAACACCTCTTACTCCTTTTTAACCTATGCACCTTTGTACTTTCTATTTTTGCTGGTTTAATCACCTTCTTTCTCTAGTTTATCAGGGTAAGAGGCATTTGGATAAGGTGAATTTAATTTCTAAATACTGCTTAGAAATCCTCCCTGTCTCAAGAAGAAACCCATCTTCCCTGTTGGGTTCACCCACTCTTACTCCAGAATTATATTTACATTAGGCATGTCTCTCTACCCCAAAAGATTATAATAATCTCTGTGGAAGCATCCTTGACCTACTTTCTTTTGTATCTATATTAGTTTCCATGGCTTCTTTAACAAACTGTTATGAATTTGATGGCTTGAAACAACAGAAATTTGTCCTTTTGCAGTTCTGGAGGCCAGAAGTCCAAAGTCAATATCATTGGGTCAATATCAAGCCAACTGCTGAGCTGTGCTTCCCTCTAGAGATTTAAGGAGAGGATCTATTTCTTATCTCTTCTACCTACTGGTAGCTACTGGCATTTGTTGTACGCTGGGTTCAACTGCAAGGCCCTGGGTTCAACTGCAAGATTGGGTTGTAACTGCATCATCCCATTCCTAGTATCCAATGTTCACATTCTTTCACTCTTCTGTCTGTCTTAGGTGTCTATCTCTTGATTATAAAGATCCATGTGATTGCACTTAGGACCCAACCAGATAACTTAGGAAAATCACCTCATCTCAAGAGTTTTAATTTAATTACATCTGCAAATACAAGTTCCTTCTGAATTTGGTAATGCTTATAGTTTCTAGGTATTGTTGTTGTTAGGTGCCGTCAAGTCGGTATCCAGCTCATAGCGACCCTCATAGGGTTTATAATGGCAGACTGTTTCAGGATTGCCTTGGGAGTGGATTGCCAGGTCCTTCTCCCATTTTTGCGGTGCTGGGAATCAAACTCGGGACCTCAGAGACTGCAGAGCAGTGCTCTACCCACTGAGCTAAATCCCAGCCCCCCTTCTCGGTATTAGGATCTGATATTTTTGAGGATCACCATTCAGTCTAATATAGTTTATCCTTTACTCATCCCTCAGATAGTTAATGCCTATGTCACATTCAAAAATAAACTCATATCATCTCATAATCTCTAAAAATCTCAATTACAGCATAAACTCACATCTAAAATCTCATTTAAAGTAGGTGTGGTGCTCACACTTGTAATCCCAGCAACTCTGAGACACACACAGGAGGATTGCAGATTTGAGGCCAGAGGTAGCCTGCATAATTTAGCAAGACCTTGTCTCAAGATAAAAAAATAGAAATAGGATAGGGGTGCAGCTCAGTGACAGAGCCAAGTATGTGCAAAACCCTGGGTTCAACGCTCAAATACTAAAAGAGTCTAATTTAAATATCATGAGATTAAAATTCCAAAATCTCATCTCCAAGATCACCTAAATCAGGAATATAGGATATTCCATATGTCATTCAGCGCCAGGCAAAATTATTCTTTATCAGTGGACTTCCTCCATGTGTCCTTCAACTTGTTGTGTTGTGGGGCTTACATGTTGATGTGATCTTAAAACTTATGCCACTGATATTTCAGACACAAGCACTGATGTCCATGGTAGGCGGGTTCACAAGTGAACTGTTCACAAAATACAATGCTGAGGCACTGTAAAAGGCTTTTTGTAAAAGGGTTAAGGAAATTTCTATCCCCCAAAAGTGAAGATGATAGGAAGAAAGAATCAGTTAATTTTGAAATCCAGTCAGAAAAAATTCCACAGTGCTCAAGGGGCTGGTAGTTATCTTTCGGGCCCAAGGCTTTGGCTTCAGGGCCCATCACTCTGCTTTTGGAATTAAATTTGCTTTTATTTCTGAAGTGTTACATTTGTCTGGAGTTGAGTGAGTTTTATCAGTCTGTTCTTGTCATTAGCATTTTGGGACTCTGACAAACTTTTCATTTTGTCCTGTCTCTGACACTTTCAGTCTCAATTGACAGTGTTCCTGCAGATGTAACATTCTCAAAAATGTTGTAGCTTTCTTGTGTATGTCATGGAGAGTCCTACTGTTAGAAAACAGGGTCCTCCAAAGATCTTTTTTGGTTAATCGTGTCTATTCTTGTCTTCTGACCTGAGGTGGTTGTGGAGATCCACATATGCAGAATCTCCTTAGCACCAGCAAAAGCCTTATCAGTGGTCATTTGGTAAATGGATGCAGCTAAGCTTGGCTGCTTAGCCTCAGAATTTCCCCTAGTTGGAATCTCTACTCAGGTTAAGCCAGGTCCTTGGCTTCATTGCAGAAAAGAATTTCAGTATGAGTCAGAGAGAAAAATGAAGTTACAAGATTTACTAAGTACACTTTTCAGAGTTTATTATGTACATATTTTAGAATATGTGCTATGGGGGAGAGAGAGAGAGAGAGAGAGAGAGAGAGAGAGAGAGAGAGAGATCGATCCAAGATGAGTAATAAGGAGTGCATGGGCAGGTGTTCCTTCCAGTTTTATTTAACCTAGGGCATGCCATGCCCCATGTGATGTCAATCCTGGGCTTGCATCTCTGGGCACCTAGTATGATGTGAACCTCAAGCTCTACCTAGAAAGCCCTCTGTCGTAGATTAAGGAGATGTGAATAAGATCAAAATAAAGAAGTTTTATTGTTTAGGTATTTCTGTATGAGGATCTTCCCTTTAATAAAATGAGATTATAAGGTGGTTCCGGAAGGTACACTGTATAGGTTTAAGAAAAGAGTTATGAGGGAGTCGCCTGGACATGTCTCCATGAAGCACAGAATTACAGAGGGAAAAGCAAGGTCAAATTCAGAGGTTCCATACATTTTGATCCCGATCATGGCTTATTGCTATTTAACATTTTCATTATTTAAAATGTCTCTCAAAAATGTTCCTATGCAGGCTGTCCTCACAGCAGTCTTCTTGGTAGTTATGTCAAAGTGCTTGATTCTCAGCTGGTGAGATTCTAACCAGATCCTGAGGTGAAAGCTCTTTCCCTTCCCATGTCTCCCAAGTTTCCCTGTCTTTCTACCCTGCCTGAGCTACATTTTGTTTTGTATTGGGGTGCTTGGAACCCAGGGGCTATACATACTTCACAAGCACACTAACACTTAGCTGCACCTCAACCCCATACTTTTAAAATTGTTTATTTTTTAAAATTTAAGACAGGGTCTTGCTAAGTTACTTCTGACCTCGAACATGCAATTCTCCTGCCTCCACCTCCTGGAGGATTATGGGCATATGTTATGATGCCCAGTCAAATCCACACTTTTAATATTCTTTCTACAATATATTTTCCCAACAGAGAATCTCCTAATTTTACCATCCTTTGCAATCTGAATAGTTTGAGAATTTTCCCAATAATCAATTGTTGGCTTTTTAAATTTTGCTTAACAATTCTATCTTCAAATTATCTTTTTCCACTTACATTTAATTATTAACAGGAAAAACATTCAAGTTGCATGTTCAACATTTTTTCATGAAATCTCTTCAGATAAGTATTCATGTATATTTCTTACACATCTTTCTTTCAACAGAAATAGAGTGTGCATTTCTGCTAACAACTACTACTATATAACAAGAATCAGTGTTTCTGTGTTTTCTCATAATATGTTCATTTCCTTTTGAGCTTTACCAAGAGGGGAGCCTTAACATCCATATTTCTACCAGCAATCTTTTAAAGACTATCTTATCGGATCTTGGTAGCTAAGCAGGGTCAGACATGTTTAGTCCTTGGGTGGGAGATTAGTTGGGAATACCAGGTGCTGTAGCCTTGGGAGAAGGGATATGGCAACCCACTTCTGAAACAATTAGCCACTGAAAACCCTATGAATATCAGCGAAGTACTGGCAATAGTGCTGGGCATGGCACAGTGTCAGGTAATGTTTGGTCTCTTATATATAGGGTTGCTATGAAGCGGACTGACTTGACAGCATCTAACAATAACAAGGGCAATGATTTTTTTGTTTCTCCAAATCCTTCCAGCCACTACCCATTACATATTTTCAAAGTCACATCCACATATTTACTTATTTCTTATAATATTACCTGGCTGCCAGTACCAAAATCTGTGTCAGTTCATTTTCTAGCAGGGAAATAGAATGAGTAGAATCTGTTTATCTAGTAATCTATCAGCTCATAGAAGGATGCACTTGTTACAAAGAAATGGCTTACGTAATTGTGCAGGCCTATAATGTAACCCCAAATCCTGCAGTGTAAGATATCAGGAAGAACAGGCTGGAACTCTCAAGCATAATGATATGCCACAGTCTACAGGCAGAATTTCTTCTTCAGGAAGGTTTCTGCTATTAATCCCTTAAACTTACTGAAAAGAACCCTGGCATGGTGGCATACACCTGTAATCCCCATGACTTGGGAAATTGAAGCAGGAGGATTTAAAGTTAGAGGCAACAGATAGCTTGCATAACCTAGCTAGATCCTGTCTCAAAAAGTAGAAAGTAAAAAATGGGATAGGGGTACAGCTGAATGGTAGAGTGCTTGAAAAAGCATGTATGAGGCCCTGGGTTCAACAGCAACCCCACCAAACCAAACAAAACAGCAACAACTACAATAAACAATTTCCTAGAAAGATTCCACTCAAATTATCCAAGATTATCTTCTTTACTTAGTAGTGAATATTTGGTCACATTTTCAAAATACTTTGCATCATAATATTGATCATTATTTTATTAATTAATAGAGGACTAAGAACTACAGGTAGCATGGAAAGCTGACCATTATGACCAATGGTTAGGACAGGTTCTAGCACATGGGAGGCCCCCATTTCATTTATGTTGAGTAAATAAATTAATGATGCTCTACTCTGTGAACTATACTTCTACTATACTTGAGTTTCTGTGGAGCTTTAATTCCATAGTTAGTTTTTAATAATGCCATTGTGAATCATTTTCTGCTCTGTGATCATGTCATTTCTCAACCTTAAATCGGCCCCATTGTGTACTGTCCACTCCTGGCCTTGACTAACGGTCATGATGCTACGAACATAGAAAATCATGGCTAAGACCACCAAGAGGTTGAAATGGAGTCTCAAGTATTTAATAGGTATAAATACACTTTTTAAACACATTCATTATTTTGCTCATTTAAAATGTATGTATTTGAGTTGTTCCATCTTAATTTACTTGAAAATAGTTTGTTCCTCTTATTAATTACTATCCCACATCTGTTACTATTTTTCTATATCCTCTTCAGAGTCATGAATATGAAAAATTATCCCATGGTAGGCAGTTCCAATTCACAGGCCCTCGTAGGGAGCTTCCATTAGTCAAACTGAAGTTAAATCTAGAAATTGCCCAAGATGTGGGCTCCTTTTAAATTGTTATTCTAAAACATTATGAACACTCCATGGAAGTTCACCACCCAAAGTTGAAATCCCCATTCTACACTTTTATTTTTGTAGTGGAGGTTGAAGCTAGGGCCTCATGCACGTCAGGCAAGTATTCTACCAAAAATCTTCATCCTTAGCTCCTTTTCTGTTGGGATTATAAGTGTATGCCCACTCTCCAGCTCCCATTCTGCACTCTTAACTGCTTTGAACACGAAAATAACATTTTATTGACTTTCAGTGCTCACATTTCCCATGAATTTCTAAAGACAGACCTACAAAGACTTTGCTTATCTTCTGTAATTTTGTTCAGAGTTTTAATTCAGCAGGCTAGATACTAAAACAAATTTAAAAGTCAAAGTCCTTAGCTGTTTTTGCCCTAATCTGAGGCTTCACTTTTACATACATGAATTTATTTCAGTTGAAACATCTTCTTTAATAGGGAAAATTAAAATGATGGATATGATTTTGAATCTCAGATCTTTAATACGAATCAATTACCTAGCTCATCTGCTCAGCTTCTTTCTCAGAGATCAGAGCTATTGACTGAATAATAATTTACTCTTCCTAGTTTTTCTCAAATGCCTCAGATTTGTGTTCAATTCCTTCAGTAGCTTCTTCAATTGTTATTTGTTTCTAGTAACCACCACCTCTCTGAAAATAAGCATGATACAAGAGCTCTGAGCCCAGATTTGTAAATTACCTAAAGTATATCAACATTTTCTTCTCCATGGGCATCATTTTTAATTACAGACTTAGAATTTCACTTCTGATACACCAACAGCCCTTTTTCTCTTTCCTCTCTTGCAGAATTCCTGCTCTTGTGGTCATTCTTATCCTTTTCTTTCTGAACCTTTTTAAATCCTGCTAACTCTAGAATTTATGTTTGACAGGTTAGTGTGCCAGACAATATGGAGATACTAAGTTGTTAAAACTTTTCAAATTGGGTCAAGTACTTGGGGAATTCATGAGCTTGTTTGGTGTGAAAATTTGAGTCAGGTACATTCTGTGGAATATTTTAATATGCGTTTCTATTAAATTGAGTGGAATAATGCCAAGCCATGTGTTATTCATGATTTGTTTTTCTGCCCTTCCTCCTCCACTGTTACCCACATTCGCCTGACCGTAAAAGGCCTTCTAACTAGAGCAAACTCATCCATGTTTGGGTTCCTCAAATGTTTTAAGCTATTTTTCCAACTGTTGGGGTTTGGCAAACCCTTGTCACATTTTTGCCAAGGTGGTTATTTTTTGTTTCTTTTTCATTTTCAGACGAGAGTGTATTTCCAGGGAACTATAGTCCATATGTTTCATATTATTTATATATAACTTATAAAATAGTTTTAATCCTTATTTTATGTCTACAATATCTGCATGCTACCCCTTGTATATGTCTTGGTCAAATCAGAAATGTTTCTGCTTTTGTAGTTTGACTTAGATGAACCAAGTGTGGTTTAGATAGGCCAGCCACCTGAAAGAGTGACAAAATGTATTTTTCAGAACTCTGATTACTTTTGATAGAAATAAATGGTGTCCCTTTTGCCTAATTAAACAAAATTTAGGTCAGTTAAAACAACTAAAAAGGAACACATGCAAATAGTGTGAGAAATCAATGGAGAACAAGTTCTTCATATTGTGTCCATAATTAGCAGGCCCATTTATTTGGGAATTCTTTTCATTCTGTGTGATATTTTTCCAGAAATTAACACAACACTAGTCTTCAAGAAGTACTACTTGGGATTCTTTTCATTTTTTCATTTGTTGTTGCTGTTAGGAGCCATCAAGTCAGGTCTGATTCATAGTGACCCTATGTACAACAGAATGAAACACTCCTTGACAATGTGCCATGCACGTGATCTTTTTTATGTTTAAGCCCATTGTGGAAGTCACTATGTCAATACATCTCCTTGAGGGTCATCTTTTTTTTCATTGAGCTGCCACTTTCCTAAACATGATGTCCTTTTCCAGGGACTGCCTCCTCCTGACATCATGTCGAAAATATGTCAGATGCAGTCTAGCTATCCTTACTTCCAAGGAGTACACTGGTTGCCCTTCTTCTAGGACGGATCTGTTGCTTCTTTTGGCAGTCCATGGTATATTCAATATTTGTTTCTGCACCACTGAAACTAATAATTTCTCCTTGAAGTTAAATCTTCATTTCTAAAGACACTATGTTGCACTAAGTTTTGACATTTTTCTCTCTTCTGTCTTAATTTGTCTTATCACTACTTAATTTAACTACTCTATAAGTTGTATTTCCTCTGATTCCACCTCGCCACATCACCACATTGCTGCCATTGCCTTCATCTTAATTCAACAGGTCTCTTTTCATATGACCTATTGTTTCTAACTCTCTACCTTTAATCCAAACTCCCTTCTGTTACTTGAGAGAATGAAGAATTGTTCTAGGTGAATGATCTGAACCCCTGAGTTCATTTTCCTTAATCCTAAAGATAGAAGTAAATATTTAAATCATTGCAAGCTTAAGAAAATAATTGGAAATTAGGTCACTGGAAATGTGCCCTTGAAGAGCTACTGAGACCTTTGCCCCATTCTTCTCCCTCTCTTTGCTTCTCATTCATTATGAACTAAAAAAGTCCATCAGCAAATGCCCTATACCCTAATGTAGTCCCTCAACTCCCCAAAGCAACAGGACCAAGTGCCCATGGATTAAAATCTCTGAAATTATGAGCCAAAATAAAACTTTTCCTCTTTAAATTGTTTATGTTAGGTATTTCTTTACTTGTTTTTGTAGTTGTTGGATGCCATATTCCAAATAGGTCAGTTTCCTAAGAGAGAAGGCAAAATTGAAAAGGATGAGACATTGATTTGTAGGGTCAAACAAAAAAATCTGGAATGTTTGGAAAGGCCATAAAATACTTCTTCTTAGTGAAGGCCCCATAGAAAAGAGCTAAATTTGTTTAGCTGAATAATTATAAGTAACTCCAATACCTATAAAATCATTAACTTCTTGTTTTTTACTGTAATCTTGCTGGTTGACATCTCCTATTGCACAAGGACAGTGAACCTCTTAATATCAGGGTCATCTCAAGTCTCTAATTGAGAATAAGAAATATAATACTCTGTGACTACAGGTCTGAGAAAGGTAATCTTGCTAAAGGAAATGCCTTCAATGGTTATATTCAATTTTTGTATGAGATTTGTATCAACTTTTTTTGCACCACATTTCTCAAATCCAATTTCTTCAGATAGCACTTGCATAACTCTTAAAATAAATGCTCCTGATGGAAGGGGCATAGGATATGTAATCAGAACACTTGAGTGGAAATTTTTATTTTTATTCTTAGAAAAGCTATTTAACCTTTATCTTTTAGCAACCCTTTAATTTGTTACTCATAGTCCATATACTCCCTTATTTCTAATTTTTGTGATTAAAATATAATATTAGTAAAAACACTGAAAGGTACCAAAGCATTTACTAGTGGTTCCCAATCCTGGCTCATCAAAACCATCTGTGAAGTTTTAAAGACAATGTAAGTGTCCACGTTCCAACCACAGACATCTGAACTTAGGACATATAGGGTGTTTTCTATTTATAAATCTTTGTGTAAACCTTCATAAACAATTTTGATGCATAGTGGAGCAGCTGATATACGGGGCCCTATAGAGTTGGAATGATTGCCTCAACATTATATCATGCACACCATTTCTTTCTTCTTAGCCACTGTGTCTTTCACACAACAATCCTAACTGTCACTTACATTCAGGAGTTTTTCTCAGAACTATGAGGTAGAAGAAATGAGAGAAGCAAAGAGAAATGGAAAGAGTATTTAAAAATTAGACTGTGCCTTCTCTTACCAAATGATTTTCAAACTGTGATATACAAAACTCTTGGTTCTGACAAAGATGATTTTGATTTTCTGCAAATGATTGAGTTAAATTTGGTTTATATATTTTTTATTCATTTACTTTTTGTCAAATGAAGAATATTTTTGTGTGTGGTATAAAACATCATGTTTTAACCACACTTTTATGTGATTCCAAACCATCAATAAAGTGTATCATTACCCTCAAACTCAGCTAGCTAACAATGTTGTTTAATAGGCCTGAAAAAGATGAATGTATATTATGAATTGTCTAGTTGGTCCTTGTAGTCATAACTTCATCCTTCTATTCTAAAACAAACTCTTTCCCTAGTCTGTCTTTTAGGCACCTAAGATATTTTATTTCACATGTTTTCCAATTTGAGATGCCAATTTTCCATCTATTTCTTCAGGCAAGCAAGTGTCCCTATAGAGAAGGGAAGATATCTGATTCATTCATTAATTTTTTATTGATTCATTCAATTATTACAAGCCAGGCACTTTTCGAGGCACATGATACAGAATGATGAAAAGGATTCTTGTCATCTGTATCATATCTCAAAAGAGATTCTTGTGTTCAATCATTGCACTTCAGTGGTTAGGAGCCTACTCTTCTACTTGTCTTTCAGGTTATTGCTATTGTCACTGCTAATTTATTGTCATTGTTTTCTTCTCTTTCTTTCTTCATATACATTCAAGATATCCATTCTATAGTACCTTCCCAAATCACCTAATAATATTTTCCTAGAAACAAAACTGAGAGTGGGATTCTTGTGCAAAGAACTTTGTGGGGAGTGGTCTCAGAAAAAATTTTCAATGGAATGAAGAAAACAGTGTGAAGCAGGGGAAGAAGCTAGATAAGTATGTTATTTAAGAGTCTCCCACAGGAGATTATGGAGTATGACTCATACCAAGATTTTGTCCTCTACAGAATCAACGGAACTGGACTATGAGATCCCTGTTCAGTTATAAATTAACTAGGGGGAAAATCTCACAAGTGGTGGTGGTTATATAGTTAACATCGCATGCAACTCCAGGTAAGTTAACTCCTGTCATCTGGCCCTCATCTTCTGGTGAATGATGCTTACATGAGCTGTTAACAGCCAATTTGATGTGAGGTGCTAACAGCCAACTTCTATAGCATCTGAGGGGTTACATACATTGGCTTGGTAAAAATGAATCCTGGCAAGGCACCAAGAACTTATGTTACAAATAGTTTGGGGGACTGGGTCAATTTTCCTCATAGAAATGTGAAATTTGAGAAAGATAGATAATTAGTAGAGGCCAGAATACTCATATCATTTAACAGAGAACTGGTGTTTGGAGTCCCAGATAAACTTTATTATGGAAAAACATCAGCATCCTATGTTTGGTTTTCTCCTCAAAACTTTATCATATGTCAGACAGTACCAGTACTATGTCTTGACCATAGAATTGTACAGTTACATCATCAAGATGACTCATCAGACAAGAGCTATGGCTATATTTGACTATTTAGCTTACATTAATACCATTACTTCATCTCACATAGTAACAAGGGAGTGTAATCTCTAGGATACCATTACTAGATTCTTAATACAGGAACTTCATTATGCTGCCTCCTCAGACACTGGTGATAATCAGAGAATAATGAAGTCATCCTGGCAAACCATAGATTGTCACAATTTCTGAATAAACAAAATTCCTAAAAGTGTCAAAATTCTTTAGTATCTTTTCTCACATCCCAAGTAAAAGTTCACAGGTGTATATATTAGTAGACACTGAAAATTCTTTAGGTAATGATAGTCATCTTATGCCTGCATAGGCTTTATCAAACTCTCTGAGGACTTCCAAAATTCACCCATCCTCCAGGATTGGATGGCCAAATGAGACTTCATAAATGTGAACCTTAGAATTGAGGCTTCATTAGATGTTGGCCATTTGGTCTAGGAACCCCCTAGGTATCACTTGTGGTGGAACAAGGACTCCTAAATGGAATATTTGTTAAAAACAAACCAGTATAGTAAGATTGCTACTGAGATAATTCATATTACAGAGTTATTAATATACTTACATATTTCTCAAATCAATAACCTAAAATTATCCTATTGGTAATATTAGAACGAATTTCTGTTAGACTCTTACAAGCTACCACATGCCCTGAGTAACTAAAATTTCATTAAGTCCAAATTATAAGGGACAAATAGTATTAGCTTTTAAACTTAGTAAGCCATCGCCAGATCTTCCTTCTTGAATAAATAATACATGATAGGGATTAACTAAGGTGTTCAGTATACATCACAGTGGGTCAAGATACACTATTGGACCAAAGTGTCATTGACACAAAATCATAGCTTTCAGCATGGACCGTGTCATTCCTATGCCAAAGAGGCAACATATAGAAGCCATAGGCCTCATTCACCCATAAACAGTAGCAGTATATTCCATGAATTGTCAACAAATGTATGAGGAATAAGTAAATCCTAACCACCAGGCCCAATCCATAAGTTTTAACTATATCAAAAAGAGACCTCTTTCATCTTCAACAGACCTTCAGATTGTATCAATGCACTTAGCCTGGCAGTGGGCTGGGAACTACCTTGCCCTCTATCCAGGTTCATGTTACAGTTTGGCAGATCTCCCAAGGCCGTTGACCAATTTCTTCTTGCCAAGGCTATACCCAACGAATCTCTCCTCACTCTTCCACTGAAGAGATTCAGGATTCCTGAATTATATTCTACCAAATGACAATGGTTTTCTTTCTAAGAACTTAATCTTGGAATTCATCATTGCTGTAAATTGTGATATCACAAGTCTCAGGTCAGAGAGAAAAATCACCTGTTCCACATCCCTGTCTTTCCATTAGCAGGGATGGGAACCTAGAAGAAAACCTGTTTTGGAAGCCTTCCCAGGTCCTCTCTTCAGTGCTGTTGATGGCACTTCTTCAGTTGCTTTCTAGTGAATGAAAATGTCACTAACTCAAATCACTGGGAAACAGCAGCATGGAAGAGCTAGTTACACATTATACCCAGTAGGGCAACAGAACAGTGGCAAACATGTGCCCATGGCTCTTCTTTCTGTAATGCTAACTAATAAAGTTGATAAAGGAATGTGCTCCAGAACCTATAAACTGTGAGTTTAGTTACTTGTTATCATTTTTAAGGGTATTACTTGGATTAGTCAGATTTTGTGTTACTGTGTCATTAACCTGATTTAAGAGGAGAAACACAGTTTGGCTCACAGATTCAGAGATTTATTGATTCTGGGCCCATGGTGAGGCAGATCATCATGGCTGCAAGACCATATGGCAGAGGCTACTTACTTCATGATGGACAGAGCTTACTTCATGGCAGGCTTACTTCATGGCAGACAGGCTTACTTCATGGCAGAGAGAAAGAGACAGAGACAGAGAGAGAGAGAGAGAGAGAGAGAGAGAGAGAGAGAGAGAGAGAGAGAGAGAGGTGTGTGCTAGAGAAGAGCCAGAGACAACATACAGCCCTCGTGGACAAGCCACAGTGACCCACCTCTTCCAGCTCAGCCACCTCCTGAAGTTTCCAGAACATCTCAAAATAGTGCCACCAGCTGGGGACCAAGCCTTCAATACATGAACCTTTTATGGGAACATTTCGTATTCAAACCATAACATGACCTTAGATTATTCCTGTGTTTTAGGTGGTTTTCAGATGCTAAACCATAACCAACATTTTTGTGTGAGCTGTTTCGGAGCTCAAGTAACTTTTGGCCCTTTGTATCATGGCTGAGACTGGTAGCTCTACAATTTGCTTCCCAGATCAGATGAGAAGACTGCAGAAATCTATCTGTCTGGAATCCCCCAGGATCCATAGGAAATTTTTTCATGGCTATATGAGTGATGGAGGATGAAGGCTGTGGAGTCAGATCAGTTGGATTTGAAAGCTGGCTCCACCTTTGCTAACTATGTGATGTGGAAAAGCAGAGGTCTTTATCTTTCAGAGAGCGGGTTTTTTTCATTTTAGAAATGATGATAATAATGCTTTCCATAGAGGTTCTATTGAAGATTAAATGAGGTCCCTGGGACAGTGTTTTTCACATAAAAAGACTATTAAATGATTATTTTTGCTCCTGTAGACTACCCATGAACAATCTTTTCACAGAAATGACACCCACCTGAGTTCAACATGTTCAGGATCTTTAGACTATGAATTCCTTGGAAAACAAAAAAATTTGATATCAATAAATAGTATTTTCTTCATGGTTTCAAAAAATAATCAAATAAATAGTATTTTCTTCATGGTTTTAAAAAATAATCAATGAACTAAATTTGACAGATATTCTGACATTCATAGTCAGATATCCATAGTTTATGGATACATAATTTATGGAACAATTCTTGTGAAATTATCCTTTCACAAGATAGTGAATTGCTTATTTATTGGCAACAATGCTACTTCCAAGAAAAATTTTAAGAAACAAAAATATTTATTTATCCTTTCATCATTTCATTTTCTAGCTATAAAAATGAGGCACAATTAAGGTACTTGTATATTTTATTCTTTCTTACAATCAGCTTGCATGTTTTGTCAAAAATAGGAACTATTTTATGATGTTGAATTTATTGGCCACATACAGTGTTATATATGTACCTTCCTTTTCTCGTATTCTCAGGTTTGACCAAAATTTGGATTTCAGAATCATGTTGTTGTTGTTATTAGGTGCCGTTGAGTTGGTATCCAACTCATAGCAACCCTCAGAGGGTTTTCAATGGCTGACTGTTTTGGGATTGCCTTGGGAGTGGATTGCCAGGCCCTTCTTCCATTTTTGCGGTGCTGGGAATTGAACTCGGGTCCTCAGAGACTGCAGCACAGCTCTCTACCAACTGAGCTAAATCCCAGCCCTCAGAATCATGTACAATTCTCATATTACTTATAGTCAAATACAAGGAGCAAGTGATATTGTTTCATTTCTATCAAAAATACCACAACAAAGCAGAAATCTAAAGAACTTAGTGATGGTCTTGTTTTTACTACTGAGATATCTCACTAACAAAAACAACAGCAGCAACAAATTTCTAGTTACAATAATTTCGAATTTATGAATTTCTTATTTGGTAAAAAAGTAGACAAGTAAATTATTGTCATGCAGTTATTTACAGCACAAAAATTGTGACAATGCACATCACATTTTCATGTTTTACTATGAAGACGCAAATAGGGCAAACATGACTGATGATTGCCAATTATTAAGAATCTATTATTTGTCCGACACTTTATATGCAATATATCATTCTGTTATAACAATAATCGCAGAGAAAAAATATATTCTTACTATGTATTTGATGAAGCTGAGGATTAGGCAGTTTTTGTCACCTAAGGTTGTGCTTGTAGTAAGTAACAGAATTGCTGTTGGAACCCAGTTCCTTTTGCTACTGGAGTGGGACTCCTTTTCCCTGGCCCTGGCACTTCTCAGCTTGATGACATGGACTGAAGCAGGGGAATGCTTTCAGAATGTGGATTCTAGGAAGATTTTTTTCTCAAAGGATTGTGATGCTTGATATTTCTCCAAAGGATATTTATTTCTGTAAGTTTTATGGGATTTTAGTTCATTAAAATACACATATACTTGAGGTTAAAATGAAGATTATCAAGTAACACTTTAACAATTATAGATGAGTGGCTGTCCAGAGCGATGAGAAGTAGGGGAAAGTGATGAGTGGAACTAATAAATGAGAGCAATGATGAAGATGTGGTATAGTTGCTACTTGGAAGTTTTGTCTCTTTGGATGTTGTTTCTACCCTGGATGTGCAGTTTTTAAAACACGGAACTTGAAGAACAAATTATTTGGCTAAAAATGAATGATTGTTACATTTGCACTTGAGAAGAATGGTTGGATATTCCTTTGATGAATCTTTTAAAAGTGGTGGGAAGCAATGGTAAACAGATGGGCATGGCCTGTAAAAACCACATGGATCTGGGAATCTGCTCTATCTCTAGCTCTAACTCATGGGCAAGCACATTAGTGTTCTAATGGGTTCCAGTGAAGAGTGCTATTATTTTGGAAGGAATAGCCTTGTCCAATCATAGGGGTTGTGGACACATATGATGTGTGTCTTTGTGTGTGTACATCCATGTGTGTTTGAAATTTGGAAACAATGCTTGATTTCTAAATTTTCTAGACACACTGACAAAATAAAAGGAGAGTGAAAACAATAATTATCTACTTGAATGATTCAAGTTAAAGTGATACTTTCACCCCCAACATACTGTCATTTCAAAGAGACAATTGCCTTAGTCCCAAATTCACTATCCATTCACTATCCATGAAATCCGACTAATTGTTTTTCGAGTGAATTATTAGCCTCCATAATGGATGGCGACATAAATTTTCAATACAGGCAGAAAAACTGGGAAGAAATCAGACTTTAGAACTAAGTTTCTTCAATAACAGCAAAATGCCCTGGGAAGAAGTCAGAGTTAAGAACTAATTTCTTTAATAATAGTGATCATTTGGCTTGGATTGAAAATATTCCCAATTAGCAGATATTACTAAAAACATTCACTATCATAACTATATGGAAAATATCTGATTTGTTTAAAAATCATGACAAGCATTTTAATTTTTAATTTGAATACATTCAGATTTACAGAAAGACTGATAAGAGTAAAACAAAGATCTTTTTACCCTTGATTGTTTAAAAAAATCATTGTTTGATACTCCATCACCCCTGAACACATTAGTGTGCAATTCCAACAGAGAAAGTGTCCTACAGTACCATAGTATAATCATCCAAGTCAGGAAATTAACACTGACACATGTCTGTCACTTAATCAGACTTCATTCAGGTTTCCCCAGTTACCCCCAGC